>PVJH01000996.1:211330-242736 GCA_004026705.1 Nesogale talazaci | reverse complement strand
TGAAAGGCCGCAGGTCCCTTTGGGGAAGGCTAGAAGAAAGACTAACAGCATAAACCTTCTTCCAAGGGACCTGGCCTTCCCCTCATTCAAGGGGTTGTGGGTCTGTAAACTGGCTTAGGTCTGGGAATTGGTTGAGTGATCGTGACTGCCTATCCCACTGTTCACCTGATCCAGCATTCTTCTGCCTATATAGGTCACGTAATATTTAGTAGGTTTCCCATGTATTTCACTCCTAGGGACACCATGACGAAGTAGCCAATGCCATAATTCCACATGAGACCAGGCTGCTTTGATTACTACAAAAGCCTTGCTGTCTATTATAACCATGTCCACTCTGTCTCTGTTGATTCAGTGCTGACACTTTCCCTCTGTCACCACAGAGTCCAATCAGCCCCATCATGGGCAAATATCGGAGTTCACTTAAGGTAGTTCCCACAATTAATCCTAGTGCACACAACATAGCAATTATAGGAGTCTTCAAAGATGCTGGGGCCCACCTCACAAACTTATTGCTTATGGTTGTAGTGAAGAATATGTCCTCAGGATACCCTCTTTGGGGGTCTGTGGGAGTATCCTGATAGATCCATTCCACCATACCAATTTCCCTTGGCTTTTGAATGTCTTCTTCTACAGTGAACCAAGGTAGGTCAGGCACCTCAAATTGGTCTAATCTAGGCCATCTGGCAGCCCATGCCTCGGTGAACCAGCCAAATAATGAATTGGATCCTCTCTTAGCCTCTCTTGCTGAGACATTGAAAGAAGAGTCTGTGCTTAGGGGTCCCATATCCAGAAACTCAGACTGATATAATATTACATTTCTTGCACCAGTAGCCCACACCCTCAGTAACCATTCCCAGGGATACTCCCCAGGCTTTTGCTTGTACGTTTTTGAAAGCTCGAGCAGTTCTTTGTGAGTATAGCATATTTCTTCTTGAGTAATCACCTCAGCCTCATCCTTAGGAGTTTTCCTGGCCTTAATTTTTACAGGTCTAGTACAAACTATCAATGGTGAGGGTGTTTCCTGGGTGTTCTCAGCACTATCTTGTAAGGCATCTCCCTCAGGCAATGATAGAGATGCAGCCTCACCTGGTGTTTCACCTTGAGTAGGTTGGTTGATCAGCTCAGGTGTGGGTTGTTTTATTGATAGTAGACTACTATCTTCAGCTGGGAGGGGTGGATCTATTGACTGGGCTGGTTCAATTGTTTCTAGAGGAGGCACAATATTCTCTTCTCCTGGATCATCAGCCCATATATTCCCATCCCATATTTCAGGGTCCCAATTTTTGCCTATCAATGCCCTCACTTTGGCTTCCAACACTGCTCTAGATCTGCCGTTCAGCTGACGTTGTAATTCAGCCACTCACATAATGAGACTTTGGACCTGGTTTTCAGCAATGTCGACTCTTTTACTACCGTCAAGAAGTCTCTCCTTTGTAGTACAGGTCGAAGCCTTCAAGTCAAGTCCCTAAGTCAGCACCTGAGGCGTGCTCCTGAGGCCCTGAGGCAATCCCTCTCCTTAATCACATAGTCCATTGCTAGGAGGACCAGCCAACCAGTCTCCCTATACTTGACATTTTGACAAAGCTGCTGGAAAATATCAAACATACGATCTCCCAGAGTCTCACCTGTCACCAGCACCCCATCCATCGGTGCTCCTACTTTAGGTATTAGCTTTGCTAATTCACACCATGGACTAGTAGGAGTGGCAAAATTACCCATGACTTCAGGTCTAGAATTAACATCACCAGTGCTCTTACGACTAATCAGATTGGAAAACCAATCAAAGAAATCCATATTTATGGTTTTATTTCTCTAGAAGCACTCCTGGTACCACTTGTGTTGGGCAGGGTTCTCTTAGAGAAATAAAACCAGAACACTAGTAATCCTCTTTATATATTTATAGAGAGAGAGGGGTATATAAGATAAGAAAGAAAAAAAACATAAGAAAGAAACAGTTAACTATCTATAAAGCAGTACAAATTGCTTGGTGTAACTCACTTGCGTGAGACAGCTGGAAGACTGGCAGTCCTTCAAGTCTTGAGGCCCGCTGAGTAGTCCTCTGTAGAGCAATCCAGGCTATCTGGTCACAGGCAGCAAACAGCAGAGCAGGTCACCAACAGTCAGCCAGATGACAGAATTCAACAGTCCCCAGTTCAAGAGATGTATATCCCAGGAGCGTGGCGAAGTAGGGCTTGAAGGAATCTCAACTCACAGCTACACAGTCCACGATTAGGTGTCCCAAGGGTAGTGTTGCTTGGAGGTCGAGGCACAGGACGAACAAGGTATGGAGTTCCGAAAGCAAGAGAGCAAGGGCGGGGCTTGCCAAGCCTTTTCTATCTCCACCCTTCAATTGATCGCATGTGTTCATTGGCCATGTCGTCACAATAGACCTACCTATCGTCTTTGGCCATGTTAGCACCACAAGCTTACCTATAACATAACCTAAACAGATGATCTTTTTTTTTTTTTTGGCATCACTGCCCTGTGATGGTTGTGGGAGCTACCCAGTGCTGCTTCACAGTTAACCATTCACGCCACCGGGGCTCAGCCCCTAAACAGATGATCTTTGATGAAGAACTCAAACCCAAAAACTGGGGAAGAGAGAATCTCTTTACCAAATGCTGTTGGCAAAGATAGATGTACAGTTATGGAAAAGTAAGCAGACCACACAGCTCTCTTTATATGAAAAAACAAACATAACATGGACAAAGATCTAAATATAAAACTGAAAACTTTTTTTTGGGGGGGGAGCACTAATGCCACTAATCTGGTGGCAGTGGGAGGCCCAGCCTTGCTCCTGGAGAGCTGCTATTGGATTTGAATCTCCAGTGGGCTACAGTCCTGCACTCAACCACTGCGCCACCAGGGCTCAGCCCCAAAACTGAAAACTTTTAAAGACCAGCAAAGAAGAATCTGGGGCATCTAATACATGACATAAATATACTATCAAACATAGCTTTATAAAGGCACAAACAGAAGACAAACTAGACTACTGAGATCTCCTAGATATTAAGAATTTATGTACATCAAACACCACTAGAATAATAAAAGAGACGCTAAAAACTGGGGAAAATAGAATTTTGGGCAGCAACATATTAAACAAGAAGCTAATCTCTAAAATTAACAGAAAATTTCACCATCTCAAGAACAAAAATACAAACAATTCCATTTTAAAACTGGGCAGAGAACGTGAAGAGATACTTCATCAAAGAAGCTATACAGGCAATCAATAAACATGAGCATGTTCCTGAGTCATTAGAAAGATACAAATCAAAGCAATGGCATGTCCTCTCACCCCAACATTAACAGCAAAATTAAAAACAAAACATCCAATTCTGGCTGTTAAGAGATATGTACATGGAAGTTAGATATTGAGCAAGAAAGACCAAAGACAGATTGATGCATTTAAATTATGGTTCTAGAATAATTTTTCTAGTGAAAAATATTTCCAAGTATCCTGATTGACAATAGGACAAACAGAACTATATTAGAAGAAGTATAACCAGAATGCCCCTCAGGGGCAAGGATGAGGAGATGTGTCATTAACTTACTTTGGATATGTAGTTAGATATATGTGGTAGAGGAAAGAATATGACAGAGAGTAAAATAGAGGAAATAAAGAGAGGAGAAGAAGTAATAAAAAGCCTAAATTGCTTTATTCTCTGTCATAAGAAATACCTTTGAAGCAAAAGCTAAGATTCACATTTTGACATTTCTGAAACTCTTTTCTTCACGCCTAACACACTGGATGAATTTGGCTGATGGCATAGATGATTACAGCTTTGCTCATGTGAAGCACTGCTTTTCCAATGCCCTCTTCTCGAAAGCGTCATTCACTTTAATTTTATTTTAGAGGCCGACTGATAGTATGCCAATCCCTCACATCTGTCTCAGTGGGTAAATAGATCACAGGAAAGAAAACGTTTCAGCTTACAGGTTAGACATTCGAGCCTGGCATTGATTTCTGCAACCATCACCACATCATAGGAATCCCACAATTGCTACTCAGTAGAGCTATATATGGAGACTGTTCTATTCCCATGGTGGCCGGAGCAAGTGCAGGAGGCAAGTGGCTTGTCTAACCCCCTCATAGCTCCCTGAAGGTCTGGAAAGCAGAAATGATTTCTCACCTCTTACAAGCTGTGTCCAGCTTGGTTTCTGGTTTTTTTTGTGTGTGTGTGTCTGAAATTCTCTGCTAGGGTGCCCGGAGCTAATATACTGAATGAGACCCTTGAAAGCCCCACTTCTCAGTTGATTCTCTGGTGTCCATTTTTATTTACCATTCACAGAGATTTTCCACAGCCAAGGCAGTCAAAAACCCTCAGGGTATCTTCTAAAACATAACACAGGATTTTATGTTTCTTTCTTTCTTTCTTTTCTTTTTTAACACAGGATCTTGACACCCAGAATGCAGCACTCCCAAGCCTAGACCAGGATTCTCAATTAGCATCAATTTTTAAGCAAAATGCCCAATACATTGTAGTAAGAAGGGGGAAAAGAAGGAGAAGCTACAAAATTGAGACTGCAGGGAATGGCTGAATTAGCCCATATTAAACAGTGAGGTCATGGCCAGGCATCAATCTTTACTTTGTTTTTGCCTCTAGGGACTTTATTGAATTTACTTTTGTGATATAATTTACAAGGAAGTTGGTTTTATTCAAAAGGACATTTTGCTTTATGTCTTTTAGTGCTCCTAAGTGCTTAAAAAAGAGAGAAGGTAATCCTGTTAGGTTTTCAATGAGGAAAAAAATGAACTAAATGTGATTGGAAAGATAAGACGCTGACCTTCTCTTGAACTGACCTTGCTCCAGGGGTTGAGGGATAAGAAGCAAGGTCTTTGTTCCAGAAGCATCATTTCATGTTCTAATTAGAGGGTTAACATTCCTCCCCCACCCCCTTCTAGAAACCCCAAACCCCAACAGCTGAGAATTGCTCATAATTAAGTTCACAGTAGGCAGATCATGTGATCACCATCTTAGCAGCCTTGGGAGTCCTGTGTTCATTCTGGTGATGCTTAGCAGAATAAGCAAGGGTCTGTGTTGAAATGGGACATACATAGCAGAGGCAAGATCTGAGATTTGGGGGAATGACAGAGTTCCATCTACCTAGAATCCCTTTTCCACACAACCAGACTAAAAGCCTTCAGTAGAAATCTCCAGTTCAAATATTATATCATTATAAATGAGGGGGAGAACAGATTGGGGACCCAAAGACCAACCATAGGGGAAGTGACATCCTCTTACAGAGTGGTTGCAGGGAGATGAGCCAGTCAAGGCACACTGCAGTAACAATGAAATATACAACTTTCCTCTCGTTTTCAAATGCTTCCTACCACCCACTATTCATGATCCCAGTTCTACCAGACAAGTCCGGCTAGAGCAGGGGATGTGCATTGGAGTCAGAAACATGGGGAATTTAGGACAGATGTTCCCTCAGAACTAGTTGTGGGAGTGGTGACACTGGGAGGGTGGAGGGATGGTGGAGTAGAAAGGGGAAACCAATTTCAGGGATCTATATATAACCTCTTTTCTGGGGCACGGAACAGGGAAGCAAGTGAAGGGACACATTGGATACTGTACAATATGAATAAGTAATAACAATGTAAATTATTAAGGGTTCATGGGGGAGAAGGGGACGGAAGGTAAATATGGGGAGCTGGCACTGGGGGCCTAAGTAGAGAGAGGATGTTTTGAGAATGATGATGGCAACAAGTGTGCAAATGTGACCTGCATGCAATTGAAGTATGTATAGATCGTGATGGGAGCTGTATGAGCCCCCAATAAAATGATTAATTAAAAAAAAAAAAGGAGTGGGAGAGAGGAGCTTATCCCAAGGACTTAAGTAGAAAATATTTGGAAATGAATAAGGCAACATATGTGCAAATATGCTGATACAAATGATGTACTGAATGTTAAGAGAGCCCCCAATGAAATCATTGAAAAAAAAAATCTCCAGTTCACTCCTTACTGGATTTATTGGACGGAGATGCCAAAGTATTCATAATTAAAGACATAACCGCTATTGGTCAAAGTGAAGATACTTCTCTTTATCTGGAAGATTCCTATCACAGTTATCAAATGCTGTGATCCTTACACTTTAAGTTGCTATCTTTAAATAAGAAGCTGGCTATAGGATAGCGAAACCATGTTTTAGCTTTTGTGTGTTTCCCCCATTTTTCAGTAGACTGTCGTTCTTTTGAAGAGAACACTCCAAAACAGTAGCTCCTGGCGGTATGTGCTCTTTGTTATCAAATGTGAACTTCACTTTCTCAGTCCAAGACCCACATGGCAAGGGCTCAGTAGCTGCCTGTCGTTAGTGATCACCATTTTGGAAAGTATTTCCAAATATAAGTAAATACAATATAATTTCCATATATAAAATATTTCCATCACTCTCCAAAGCAGAAAGTGAAATTTATACATATATCATATATATATTCCAACATGTATTCAGCAATTCAACGCTAACGGTTAAATTGCCATTGGATGATGCTAGCTATCAAGTGGGTTGTGCATGACCAGCTAGGTGGGGCAGACTGATCGCCTTGAAAAGCATGGTTATCAGACACTCCACCTGCAAAAAAGAATGGAATTATTCCAGAGATAAACTTGAGAATCTGCTCAAAGAGCTGGAGAAAACCTGTAGCCAGAATGCTAACAAGGGCCATGGGAGTTCAGATCTTTCTTGATCAAACCCTTAATTTTTGCTTGGTGCAGGAGGTTTGATTTTCTATTTCTTTTCCCTATTCATTCTCTGGTTTACAACAGCTCTATTGATCCCCTTCAAGGCACTCTGCATTACACTCCATTACATCAAACCTTTAAAGCATTCTCCATTACATTTGTCAAATCTGGGATTCCATTCTTGGAAATATTTTTCAAACTCATCTGTTTGGATGGCTGACGAGCACCTCCCTTGTTTTTTCTTCTTCACCTCTTCTGTGTTGTTAAATCACTGTCCTTTCATGTCACTCTTCACTTCTGGAAACAAAAAAGAAGTGCATGGAGTGAGGTCAGGTGAGTCAAGTGGGTGGGGCAAGAGGGACTTGCTGTTTTTTGTCAAAAACTGGTGCCCTGAGATGTCTGTGTGAGCAAGTGCATTGTCACGGTGGCAAAACCAGTCCCCCGTATGCCACAGATCAGGCCTTTTTTGGTTGCACACTGTTGTGCAATCTTTTCAGAACCTCTAAAGAGAAAGTTTGAATAACAGTCTGATATGGTAAAAGGAACTATGAGTTAACATTTTCATTCATGATATTCGGGATGAGGTTTGTCATCAATTGACATTTCGTCCATTTTGAAATGAGAAAACCACTCAAACACTTGAGTTTTTCCAATAGAGCTGCCCTTGTAAGCTGTGTTCAACAATATAGCAGTTTCTGCGGCACTCTTCCTAAGCAGAAAACAAAGTTTCACACCCACATGCTGTTCTCTTAAATCAGCCATCATAAACAATGAGGTTGGAGCAAAAGTGTGTTAAGAAAAATTCATTGTGGTGACGCCACTAGGTGCACTAACTCAGAGCGAGTTGCTTGGTTAGGAAAGCTTCCCTAGCCTAGTGCAATTCCTAGTATGTTCATCTGATTACATAGGATGTGAAGATTAGGCGGAACAGCTAAGACTCCCCTGGTTGTTTCTTAAGCACGGTACAACTACAGTGACCACATCTATAGAATACAGCCTTCTCCCAGATTTGTCCTTAGATGTAGTCTAGATGGCTGTACTGTCAGATTCATCTTTGACTGATACTTTTCTTTAATTTTGTACCCTAGAAGGCATTTCCTAGAGGTTTGTAACTTGGGAATAAATGCAGAGCCCCAGCAGCAGCTCATTTTGAGTCTAAACATATACCCATTTTATTCTGCAGTCTTCTTCATAGGATCCATTGTTCTATAGAAAGAGTCTGTCAGGGCTTCAATTTTCCAAAGCAATGATGGAAGAGAGTCAGTCCTTTGTGGGAAGTCAACAATGTGTTCTGTACACTCATAAAAGGAGTTGAGTGGCTCTTCTAACTGAAATGATTTTTTTAATCAGGTTTTGAATTCATAGTGAAATAGTCATTCTCATCAAAGTGAGTATATATGTCTTACTCGCTACCTTCATTTTCAAGATATCATCCATCAAAAAATTATTTCATTTTTTAAAAAGTGGTATATCTTTATTAACAGCGACAGAAATCATTCAACCATTACTGCAATTTGGTGACTCTGGGTCTAATCAAGTTATGCTACATCCTCCCTGCTCTTTTTGGTGGAATCGTTATCCCCCTCAATGCCCTCCTCTCCGGGCCTCCCTGACCCAGGACTATCTCATCAGTCTTCTGACAATTTTCAATTTGATCTCACAGAGATAACTCAAATATTACAATGCTCAAAGTAGATGTATTTTGCTAATTACATTTACATGTAATCACTAATTACATTTTGTTGTTGCTCAAAGACTCCTGGGGCGAATTTTTTTTTGTTTTAAAATTTTAATTATTTAATGTCAATATTTTTCAGAACTCATCCAATCTAAATGCTCCATAAATGAACAGTTATTTTTTAATATTTGCTCACTTCCTTAAAATACTGAAAACTAAAAAAAAAAAAAAAAGGTGTTTGGAGTCCGAGCGGAGCTAACGAGCTGACTGATGGTGCGAGCACGTCTCCGAGACGGGTAGCGCTTGCCATGGCTGAGCGACGGAAGAGCAGGTTGCAGATTTCAAGGAAGCTTTCCACTATTTGACAAGGATGGCGATGGAACTATAGCAACAAAGGAATTGGGAACCATAATGAGGTCTCTGGGGCAGAATGCCACAGAAGCAGAATTACAAGAGATGATTCATGAAGTAGATGCTGATGGTAATGGCACAACTGACTTCCCAGAATTTCTGATAATGATGGCAAGAAAAATGAAGGGCGCGGAGACCAAAGAAGAAATTCGAGAAGCATTCCGTGTGTTCGATGAGGATGGCAGTGGCTACTGTAGGGCCGCAGAACTTCATCATGGGATGACAAACCTCGGGGAGGCGTTAACAGATGAAGAGGCTGATGCAATGATTAGGGAAGCAGCTATTGATGGTGACGGTCAAGTAAACTCTGAAAGGTTTGTACAAATGAAGACAGCAAAGTGAAGGCACTTTACAGAATGTGTTACATTTCTTGCACAAAATGGTTTATTTGCCTTTTCTTTGTTTGTAATTTATCTGTAAAACGGTTTTCCCCAACTGTCAAAAGAATATGCATGCATAGTAATTAGGACTTCATTCCTCCATGTTCTCTGCCCTTACCTTACTGTCATTGTCCTAAAACCTTATTTTAGAAAATTGATCAAGTAACATGTTGCATGTGGCTTATTCTGGATAAATCTAAGTCCTCTGCATATCTAAACTTAGATGGAGTTGGTCAAACGTGGGAACATCTGGTTAGGCCTTTTTTTTAAATTAAAAATCACTTTATTGGGGGCTCGTACATCGTTTTTCACAATACATAAAAACACCGTGCCAAGCACCTTCACATGTCTGCTGCTGTTATCATTCTCCAAACATCCACCTTTCCCCTAGAGCCCTTGATATCGGCTTTTCCATCCTTTCCCCTCTTCTCCTGCTCTCCCTTCCCAACCAACCCTCAATATTCTATAAATTATCATTGTTCTTTCATATCTTAAACTGCCTGACCTCTCCCCCAACCCACTCCCCTGATGCCCGTCCTTCAAATAGGAGCTTATGTGTATATCCTTGCAGTTGGTTCCATCTCGCTACCCCACCTTCTCTCCACCCTTCCAGCAGCTCCAAGCTCACTACTGGCCCGAAGCACTCATCTGTCCTGGTTTCCCCATGTCTCCAGCTCCTGGTTAGGCCTTTTTTTAAGTAGCTTTCTTTAGGAGCTGTCAGCATGTGGTTGTTGAGTGTGGAGTTGTAAGTGTGTGGACTATGGACATCCACAATATATACTTAAAATTGCACTATTGCAAAATGGGCATGTTATCCAGTGTTATCGTACACTGTTTTTTGTATGGCTAGTCCTGTACCAGAACCATTTTCTTTTATTGTTACTTGCTTTTTAAACTTTGTTTAGTCACAAAAAGAAAATCTGCTTATTGCACAATTTGCCTCAAATCCATTCCAAGTTGCGTATTTGTTTTCCAATAAAAAATTACAACTTACCGAACAACAAAAAAAGGTGTTTGATTTATATAAGAACCAACTTACAACAGAATCATCAGAATGGAACCCACCATAAGCTATCTATTCATCCTTCTAGAGATATTCATATAGAAGCTGGTAGGTATATGTTTTCCTCTACGTTCTGCTAAATGTTGGCATGCATCATTTTTGCTTACCACATATCTCAAGAGGAAGACCAAAGGAGAATTGATGCATTTGAATTGTGGTGCCGGTAAATAATTTTGAAAGTACCGTGGACTGCAAAAGAACACACGGATCTGTCATGGAATAAGTACAGCCAGAGTTCTCTTTGGAGGCAAGGATGGTGGACTTTGTTTAATCTACTTTAGATATGATGTTAGGAATGGCCAGTCCCTTGAGGTCATCGTGCTTGGTAAAGTGATGGGGCAGCACAAAAGGATAGCCCTCAAGGAGACAGAACCCACGGTTGATTCAATAACGGGCACAAGACGGCAAAGGGCCGGGCAGTATTGTGTTCCACTGTGCAGCGTCACGATGGCTCAGAACTTCACGACATCGAACAAGATCTCACGGAGTCCCTGAGTGACACAGTGAACGCACTCAGATGCTTACAGGACACAAGGAGGCTCACGTCTACCCAGAAGTTCCCTGGAAAGAAACCCTGATGATTCCCCTCCCCTACAGTAGTCACACGGGATCCCTGGTGGTGCAGTGGTGACAAGTTAGGCTGCTAATCACAAGGTTAGCAGTTTGAAACCACCAGCCTTCCCTCAGGTGAAAGAAGAGGCTTCCTCCTTCGGTAGAATTACAGACTAGGAAACCCTTGGGGTGGGGGTGGTGGCAGTTTTATCCTTTTTACAGGTTCGTTAGGACTTGGACTTGCTTCCACGCTGGTGAGTTTCGGGAGAAATCAGTCACTGAAAACCCTGCGGCGTGCTGGCAGACACCTGGTGGGTTTCAAAGGAAGCTGAATCAGCTCAATGGCAACTAATTCCTCTCTTTTATAAACACGATTCCTTTTATGGCTGGTAGCACTGATGGCATAGTGGTTACAAGGGGGGAGGGGGTCCTGACCTCAAGGTCAGTGGTTCAAAACCACCTGTTGCTCCCTGAGAGAAAGATGGAGATTTCTATGCTTGCAAAGTTATAGTCTTAGGAATCCACAGGGCAAGTTCTACTAGGTGCTATATAGGGTCACTTTGAGTCATAATCAAGTCAGTAACAGTTGGTCGTTGTAATTAGTGGACTTGATTCTGGCTCATGGTGTGCTGAATGGAATGGCTCATGAGGTTTCAGAAAGATTGCCAGGCCTCTTCCAAGGCAGCTCTGGGTGGGTTCACAGCAAATGGTACCAGTTGCTTAACCATGTGCAACACCAGGGACTCTTAGTATTTAATAGCATAGTTCTGTAATTTAGTCAGTCCCCTATTGATGGACATCTAAGCTGCTCGTAGAACTTTGCTACATAAACAATATTACAACGAATATTCCCCTCATTACTATGGATATCCAGATAAACTCTGTTCAGATGAAAAAGGGGAATTTATTTGCAATTGTATTATTTCTGGATTTCTCTCTGAAAGTTTTTTTTCAAATTATATTCTCACCTGCAAGTATTAAATGCTCACTTTGGGAAGTAATCTTAATTAAAAATAATCCAGTATCAGAGGTAGAAACTAATATTTCACTGTTGTTAATGTGCATTTTTCATCTAGTAGGGGTAAGACAAAACCTCCTTTACTGTGTCGGAGTTTCCTTCTGCTGAACTGTCTGTTGTCCAGTTGGTTTGGGATTAAGAGATGAAACTAAGCCACAGTAGTTTAAATTGAAAGGGCTAATCTTCACAGAAACCCAAAGGAGAGTGGATCATACCCACCACCTCTTCCATGGGGAGAAAAAGGAGGCAGTCTGCTCTTGTAGAGACGCAACCTTGGAAATTCTACTAAAGGGTCAGTAAAAATTGGAATTGCCTGGATGGCAGTGGGTTTCACATTGTGGGTTCTTACTCTGTGGTTTCTCAAGACTTCTTGTGCTTTTGTGAGAATTCAGACCTGGGAAGATTCGGCCTTAAGGTAAAAAGCCTTTGGGAAGCACATTTGCTATCTCAGTTGTCAAGGAACACCGAGGGCAGCTACCTCACTGATTAGTCGCTGGATAATTGGGCTATCTTGGAGATGGTATAGAACCATTAAAGTGGTTTGACACTTTGATAATAGTATTGCACAGTGGTTCAAAGATTAATGTTATTGGCAGGTTCTTTCAACTGGGTTACTGGAGGTCATGGCAGAAACCTAAGAATTTGCAATCAGTGTTTTTGAAATGGAAGTCTAAATTGCCAAGTCAGAAAGCTAATAATACAAAGCAATAGAGAGAAGGCAGGTGGGGGCTGAGGTGGGGTGAGTTCACTTGTAACCCAGAGGGAGGGCACTTTAAAACTGTCATGGTTCACACTGGGTGATTACCACTCTAATAGCTCGGTCCCACGCTGGTGATAATTACCTACCAGCAGAGTGAAGCCATCCAGCATGTCCATTACAGCTTTTTGGTGTTCACAGGAATTAATAAAGGCTTACTCCCCTTACTAAGTCTAGGCTTTGGCTAATCTCTTTTGCAAACATTGTCTGGTTTTTTTCCTGGTAGTTGGCAAAATAAAATTGGGGCCGGGAAAAGGAGTCATTTTAAGGGAACGGCATTAAGTACATATAATGGGGCTTCAAAGAGTCCTTGGAAGAATTTTGTTACCTTCGTTTTTTCATGGACTTTGGATATCATCTCACAGTCTAATTGCCTCAAGATACATTGAAAATAAGTTCACATGGATTCACAAAACAAACTCTCTTAGACCAACATCTATAAAAACTAAACTTCTAATATCATTGATAGTTCTGGACTGAAATAGTCACCCGAAGGTATTAAAATAGTGTCTTATCGTTGGAACAGAGAAATGCATAGCAGTGGGAAACAGCTTCTTCAATTTCTTCCTTACGTAATAAAGTAGAGAGCCTTGGAAGCATGGTGGTAATGCATTGTACTGCTAACTGCAAGGTCCAACGCTATTGGTTAGGTGCTGTACTGCTAACTGCAAGGTCCAACGCTATTGGTTAGGTGCTGTACCGCTAACTGCAAGGTCCAACGCTATTGGTTAGGTGCTGTACCGCTAACTGCAAGGTTCGATGCTACTGGTCAAGTGTTGGCGGTATAAACACTTGGTGCTTACAAGTTAGGAGGTCCAAATCTACCATCCCCTTGGAAATCTATATTGGTTTATTATGAGTTAGATCCTCCCTGGTGGATGTAGGTTTTTTTTTTTTTTGGGGGGGGCATCACTGCCCTCTGGTGGGAATAGGAGGCCTAGCCTTGCTCCTAGAGAGCTGCTGCTGCATTTGAACCGCCAAGCCAGAGGGCCGCAGCCCCACACTCAACCACTATGCCACTGGGACTCAGCCCGGTTTTTGTTTTTTAAATACTCAGTCCCATCAGGGCAGTGATGCCACCAAAAAAAAAAAAAAAAAAAAAACCTCAGTTAGATCTAGTTAAGATATTACATATACATACTCAAAGTGAATGTTATGAAGTATTTTAAAGCATAGTTGAAAATAATGTCTTATATTAAAATATCATTTTTCAAAGCGAACATGGGCATTATCTCCTTAGAGCCGCACCTTTACCCAATAAGAAAGACAGGGCACTAACAGCTGGAAACTAAGTCATAATAACTTGTCCAGGGGTTATAACAATATTTTTTGACACTACTAGGATAAACTCTGAAGAGCCCCACAGCAGCGTGGGTTACACTGTGGGCTGCTAGCCACTAAGGTTAGGAGTTTGAAACCACCAATTGCTCTGTGAGAGAAAGAAGAGGCTTTTTATTCTCTTACAGAGCTAGTCTCAGAAACCCACAAGGCCAGTCCTCCACCATCCTATAGGGCCAGCATGAGTCAGAATGAACTTGATGGCGATGTGTTGGGAGATAAAAACCTAGAATTCTTGATTTTTCAATTCTGATCATTTGATACTCCAACCAAAAGTTAAATTAGGGAAAAGAATATATGTAACATGAATTACAATTTCTTTTGAAAAGATTAATTGGCATTACATGGAAGCATGATAATCATGAGAGGTCTAAAGATTATGTTCCTAAGATACATGGCATACTAGAGACCTGGTGACTATCCTCTGGCTGGACAGAGGTGTGGTATTCCTACTATTGCTAAAATAGAATTTCTAGGCATCACAAGGGTGCTTCTGTAACAGTGAAGAGGATGGTATGGTGAGGTGTTATACAAAGTAGCTTGTGAGACTCCGCAATGTTTTAAGAAGACCAAGATTCCTGGGAGATGTCTGCAAACAAAATTTGTTAGTTGTAAAGGTAAAATGTATCACTAGCCACCAACTTGATTCACGTAAACATATTTGTCTGAAGTGTGTGAAGTATATTCGTATTACAGCAATGAATAATAAATCCAAATGTCTCTAAGGTTTTCTAAAGCAAAAAGTTAAGAATTAACACAAGAGACACAAGAAGCTGGAACATCAAATTTTAATCTTGAACCTTTTATCCAGTACTCAAATTATTCACATGAAAAGGCATGATAAATTGCAACATTATCATTACCATATCACTATTTAACAAGCCCTTCTCACAAAATCTCCATTTACTGTCTCCAAACCCACCCCCCCAAACCCAAACCAATAGAAAATCCATACATATATTACCTAAAGATCTATTAACAGATGAAATTTTAACCAACTTTACACCTGAAAACTATTAACAGAGGTACTTCAATAACATAGCTTAAAATATGGAGAAAAGACAGGTAAAAAATTATCTTAACCTGTAGTAGTCTTTTTATTTTTATAAAATACACTAATTTACCAAAATAAAGAATATTATGACACATTGGTGTCAACTTATGAAGATGAAAGCTGAGGCCAGCTTTTGCCTAACTAAAGTTCATTTCACCACCCTATATATATTACATGAATATCCCAGTAAAGATTTTTTTTCTTTTTAAAAAGAATCCCACACACAAGAACATAATGTACAGCATTTTGTAAAAAACAAAACAAAACAAAAAAAAAACAAATGATTCAGGAATGATTTCATTTCAACCACATACTGTATTCTTAAGACCACGAACCCTCTTGCAGGACAAGACGACATTTCGGTGCATGTTTCCATTCCCCAGTCCTAAGCTTAGCAGTAAAAAGATGGCAAAGTTTCTTTTTAATGAGAAAACTGGCAATGATTTCACTCACCGCCCGGCTCTATTCCCTCCAATGTCCTTGCCAGGATGACCCAGCCCTATGGCTACGTGGCACCACACTGAACATGGCCACCGAGGCGGGTTCTTCAAAGACGAGAAGATGTCTGGCTCAGCTGGGTCTTGCCACAATTGTAAAGTGTAGCCACAGACCCTGGCTTGGCCAAGCCTGTCGGGGCCGTGACTAGACAGTTGTGTCGGGGCCGTGACTAGACAGTTGCTCAGTGACCTGGTGCAACTTAAGCCCCTTTTCCCAACTGACTTAGGGAATGGCCAGCAGATGCCAGAACTGGAGAGAAGGTGCTCTCGCAGAGCCCTTCCTGTGTAGGGAAGACTATACGAGTAATTTTGTATCTCCTGTCCTGGTCACACCTGAATGTAAACTACCCTCAACAGGAAACGGCAATGAAATATACACACCATGCCCAGTCTACCTTACTGTGGGGATCCAGTAACACATGCAAGAAGGCAGGGAAAGAATCACAATGGATGAATGGAAACTTTTCACAGTGTTTCTTACAGCCTTTGACTTTAACACGAGAGCATCACGTATCACCACTACCTCACACAAATGTTTCCTGGTGTCTGGACATGCATACCACTTCGCGTCAAACGGGGAGGCCTGTTTCCCAGGCCATTCTCAGGCAAGCGAGCATAACCTCAATCTGCCATTTCCAACCAGTGAACCGAGCTGCTTCCTCCATTAAATGAAACACATTCTCTGGGCATTTATATTCAAGAGTTGTGCTTTGGGTAGTCATCTCCGTCATGCCACTGATTTCTTTCAACGAAAACGAACAGCTACATTGAGGACGAGGATTTATAGGGTGATTCCTGACTCGCCCAGAAAGACAGGGAGCCACTAACGTCTCGTCTCTCTACAGTCCCTGTCACCCCACCCCAGGATCTCAGTGAGACTGCTTCACTTGTGTTTTGGTTTCCAAGGAAAATGACATTTTTGGGGGTGGATTTATACCTTAGAGAGGAAAGTCAAATCAAAGCACTCCACTTTGCCATAAAGCAGCAGACTAGACCCGTGGGGGGCGGGGGGGGCAGGGGCAGGGGGTTGGAAACTCATACTGCCCCAAAAGAATCTCTGGCTCTCAACCAGAGAGAACCCAGTTTCTCCTCATCTAACATTTCATAAATTAATCATTTCTCAAAATCATAATCCAAAGAATTCCTATTATAAGAATAATTCAAGTTTAAGAAAGCAAATAAATTAGTTAAGCCTTGTAAACAACTGTCCATTCTCTAGATTTTTAAAGCAAACAAGAACAAAAAGGGCTCTCCGTATAGTAGGTCAGACAGACAAGGCACACCTTCCACACAGAACTCAGCGGAATGAGACGCGTGCGCACGCACGCACACATGCCGTCCGTTGTTCGTCACTCGGCGCTGGTTTGATTGTGCAGTGTGACACTGGAGTCACGCGCAGGTCTGTGCTCATCTCCCGGTCGCCTGCAGGTCCACCAATGTGCAGTTCACAGAATGTATTTGTGCTCTTTTGTAGTGTGATGTGACTTCACACCTTCTTGGTGCTCGTTTCCTCAAATGTTTTCCACAAAGCTCCCTGGGAAAAGGCCCGTCTTCCCATTCCGCTGCAATGTGCCCTTGAACCAGCCATCCTCTCGCTTTTTATGAACAAACACAATGTCTCCTTCCTTAAGTTCCAGCTCAGCTTCGCTCTGAGGAGGGTAGGAAACCACCACCCTGTGCCTAGGAGAGAGAAATGTGTCAATGAGGGTGGTTGAAGTAGCTATACAAATGGTGTATGCTCAGTTTGTATCAGCCTTATACAAAAACACAATAGGAAGTTAGCATGAAACTGTTGGGAATGTTTGTAAAAAACTCAAAATACATCTATTCTATGTTTACTAGACACTGGCTATTAGCACAGAGCCCAAACATGGCTGAAAGTCTACTCCTGATGACCCAAGTTGGTTTGCTGCAGGGCCCTTTTACAGGGGGACTCACTGTTGTCACCTCCTAGTGTCTGGACCTCGGCCATAAGAGGTTTCACTTCCCAAACTGCTTCTGTCTCCTCTCTCTCCTCCAAGAAGTGAAGGGTACATTTCTTTGATTTGGGAGATCGGGAGAAGCCAGTGAGTGGGTAGAGTCCGTCCTCTCAGGACTGCCAGACGACCAGCTGGATGGGCTATGCTCTGCCCCCGCCTCCACACTGTCCACACACACAGAGGCCAGGGGTTAAGCTCATCCTCGAGGGTGGGCCCAGAAGTCCATCCACTCTAGCACTTCTGCATTAGGACTTAGCGTGGACACGGTAGCAGTTCTGAAAAAGTTCATTTGTCCTACATACGCACCTTCTCACTCAGAAGGGTTGTCTTTGTGTCGGGGAGTGGAGGAGAGGCTGTGGCCACACGTCAGTCCAACACCACTAGCTGTGAGGGTGGCATTCTGAGATCCATGAGCCTGGCACCTACAACTGTTTCTCTAGCAGTTCTCAACTCAAGTATGAATGAAGGAAATGTACATGGTTACCACTTTAGAACCTCCAAAGTCCTAACGTCCCCCTGCCTCCATGCTTTTTGGTTGTCCTAGGTAAAACTATGGTTAGTTCCTGCTACGCGACCAGTGAGTCTGCAGTGGTGGCCACCTTGAAATGGAGATGCCATTTTCAGATAAGTCAGTCTTGTGCAGAAAAGTTTAGCTTACTTCAAGTGTTTTCACAAACATCAGCCCCAGACTCATTCATGACAGGACCCAGGGAAGAGCATGGCTGGCGAGGTCAGGGTGGACCAGGGATGATGGTATTGTGGGAGCCCGTCTTAAGCCTGAGCAAAGGAGCCTGATGCTTCCGGTGGTATAGGCGAGGAGGCACTTAGTGACTGGCCACCTCCCCACATGAAAGGGATGAAGGCCATAGGCTAAAGAAGGATTTCCTCAGAAGAGACTTGACAGACTTTAGAATGAAGGAGTTGAGGTTGGAGTGGAGACTTTCTCAGGATATCTTTAAAAGCCTGCTAAACAATTTTCAGCCGGGACAACTTTGAAGGAAATAATTGCAATGAAAATGTTTGTCAGGTTCTTTCCAGTTTGATGCCAAGATGCTACAAAATGCTTATAAAGAGTTGCCATTTGGGGCAAGTTAAAATGTGAGCCAAGTTTCCCCCTTCTGGGAAAAAGTATGTAAGTGAGTCAAATCATATTCACGGTCAATCTTCTCTCACGAAATGTACTTCCCACCAGTTTCTCCAGAGCTGCCTTAAGGGTGAGACAGAACAGAAACTGCATTTGAACGACTAGCAGTGAATTCGATTCATACTTGCATTTTATAAAATGCACAAAATGGATTTTGTTCATTAAAAACAAAACAAAACAAAACCGAGCACTACTGCGGGGCTAAGAACGTAATTTTTCTGCCAAGTGCCCAGCGAGAGCTCATTTTCATTGCTAAGTTAGAAAACCGCTAGGGGGCTGAGCGGGGAGCGGGGAGGAGAGCCCATACGCATAATGGAAAGTGTGACAGTTTTGATTGTATGAAGAGTACCAGGTGCGGCGGTTAACAGACTGATGCAGAAATCGTCCCGTTCACATCCTGGCCTCAAGCCCCGTGAGGCAGTCTGCACCTGACAGACTTTGCCAAGTAGTGTGTTTACACATCAACCAACAGATGTCAGCACAGCGGCAGAGACCCTTCACATCTGTTGGTCCACCCTCCGACTCTCTGACGACACTTATCGTGAGGTGAACAGGGCTGTTTTGAATGGCCCTTTCTCTGCGCTCCCTGGGATCTGCCCATCTGGCCCTCACAATCTGTATCCCATCCGCACCACTTCACTAGCATTGCCACTATGCTGGCTGGCCACCGTGTTACCTTCCCCCTGGTCAAACAATCTGTCTACTGGGGTTCAGATCTCATCCAGACCCCAACTTATTCTACACAAAACTGGCATATGAATGAATATTCTTATGCATCAACTCTATTTCTAGCTCTCCGTTGTTCAAAAAATCACCCCTGAATTTCCAATGCCTCAGTGATCGATCTACCCTTCATTTCTCTTCACAGCTACTTCTACCCCCAGTTCCCTGAAGCTTATCCTAAACTCAAACATGTTCTCCACATGTGGCCTTCACCTTCGCCACTTCGTACCCCTTGCTGATGTCAACCCTTCCACTTGGAATTCCCTTTCATGACAGCTAGGCCATCCATACCCATCACTCTCTCAAAGCCTGGCTCCACTGCGCCCCTTGGAAAGCCTCCTCTAACGCCATAGCTGGGAACAATCTCTTGCTTGGCTGAATGGCCATACACTGCTGGAGGTGTGAGATGATGAAAATTCACCTTACCTCCTCACTGTACTTAGTTTTTAACTTAGTTTTGATTAGCAAAATTTCCTTTTCCCTTTAATCACATGGGGGTTTATTTTCATCATACAAGACATTCAAAGTGACGTGGTCCAGGTACAGGGCTAGCATCAGCAAGCTCTGGCTATCCCTCTTCTCCTTTATCGGTATGTGGTTTTCACTTTCAAGATCTCCTCTTGATTACAAGATGGCTGCTAGATAGGACTCTTCACCAGCCTCCTCTCGTACTGGTCACCTGATTATGTCTCTTTGAACAAATGAGCTGAAGAGGCAGTGTGCTCTATAGACCCATCCCTGTCTCAGTCGATTGGTTAGTCTCTCTCTCTTGGTTCTTGGTGACCATCAGCCAGTAACTAATTGACTCAAACTTAATGGAGATCCATGTGTGTTAAGAGTAGAACTGTGGGTTTGCCATGACTAAGGCTTTAGAAGTAAACCATCAGACGTTTCTTCTACCTCTGAATGGATGCCAAATCTTTCATTAGCAAGTAGCCAAGTATGTTCATCATTTGCATGGGTCTTGGAGGGGGACCTGAAGATCACTAAGAGGGGGGAATAGAAGAAACAAATTTGTTCACTGACCTCCAATGTCAGTTTTCCTAGTTTGAAAAATGGTTTCTGGATTCCATTGAAATGGGCATTTACCATGGTTTCTGAGCAAGACTTAAAAAAAAAAAAACTCTTCTTATCTTTTTTGCATCTCTGGTGTTCTCTGCAGTTTACACGGTTTTCTTTCTAATCTCCCCTGGCATGGCCCAATTGGGCCTCAGCTGTCTCTGAGAGGCACTCTGCCCATCACCTCAGCCTGGATGGGGAACCACTTATATTGCTTTCTGCTAGTTGCCATAGCAATTTCATATACAATTACGTATTTCGCTGCTAAAACCACACTAGCTCGCCTGGTAGCCTGCTAGAAGTCCAAGTGAATTATGTCCGTGCTTCACCCAGTGGTTTCATTGTCACCGACTCACAGAGATTAATCGTGCTGGTTAAGCCTGACTGCCTTTGTGTAAATCTACCTCTATCGAATTTGTATATTTCCAAGTGCTCTGGCTTAATCCCTGATCAAAGATTACAGGTTCTTTTGCAATTACTAGAGGGGTTTAGAGGTATGTGGTTATCAGTGTAATTCTTAAATTTAAAGATATACACTGATAGAATTTGCTGTGTCCTCTTAAGCCCTTTTCTGGGTTTTTTAATAAGATCAAAAATAAAAAAGAGGAAAAAACAAACCGAAACCTTGTCACATGTACTTTCTTTCCTTGCTGTTCCTTATTTCGACTCTTTCCCGGAAAAATTTCCTAGTTATTGGCTCTCATTCCCTCTAAAAGAGAACCTAAAATACTTATTCTATTATTTCTGTTGCCGTCACGTAGACGTTTTTCTGCCTCCAGGTTAGAGAGAGTGCAGTTTCTTGCTTGTTTTCTCTAGTATGTCCAGCAAACACAAAAGAATCCTTTTGTTCCTCAGAGAAATGTCCTCAGCAGACACTGAGACCTGTCAACACACCTCGTCCTTCCTTACTGTGAGCTTGCTGTCACGTGAGTGCTGCTTCCCTCTGACAGCACAGGCTGCCTCGGTCACATTCTTTGGCTGGAGATTTATGGGACAGGGTCACGGTTTGAGAGGAAATTTCATGCATGTTCTCCCGATAGTCTGTAGCTGAATCCCACCTTTCTGGGACCGTCCCAAGATTATACACAGGAAACGATTTCTAAAGCATCCCGGTAGTGAAAGTTCTGCCAGAAGACCCCCAGGCTTCTGCACCCTGCCAGGGCAGGAATTCTTGGAGTGACTCCTAGTGGCCTCAGGAAAACCCTGAAGTGCATTCTGGGTCATACCAATGCCAGGCTTCTTCTTTCCTCATTTCTAGCAGAGAGTACAGCTCACTCTGTGATACGCTTGGAAGCTTTCTGGGAAACAAAACAATGTCCTTTCCCAGGGAATCATACAATGTTTTCCTACACTATTTGTCTTTATACATTTTCTCAACTGCTATTACAGTCAGGCCAACCTCAGCAGCCACGTTAAATAAATACTATTGCCATCACTGCACAGAGGCAAGAAAGGGCTTGTGGAAAAGTAGTTGGGAAGACATGCAATAAGATTTAAGAGTCCACTGAGCATATGGATTATATAAGTGTACAAAGAAGTAGACATTTCCTTTAAAGTGTTCTTTCCCACGTCTCATAATTTAAATTGCAATATAAAAAACTTCTGCCCATCTGTGCTAGCATCAGGCCTCCATGCTCCATCTCTAATGGTCATCCCATGCCCCCCGCAACTATATCACCTGTCTGCCTGAGTAATTTCTCTTTCTTGGAATGCACAGAACAGCGGGAGCCTACAGTTGAAAATTACCTCCTCACAGAGGAAGGGCCTGGAATGCAGAAGCCACTGAGATTGAGGCATCTGGCCATGGAAAAGGATGCTTACTGGGAGCGACCAGAGTGTCTGGGCCCTGCTTGGTGAGCGCCTGGGCAAAGTGAGCCATCACTCAAACAGCGGCACAAACACCACAAAAAAACAGAAAGAGCCTAGTGCTCCTTTCCGGACATGAAAGAAAAACTGTAGATTAATGCCTGGGAGAGAAAGCCTAAGCGACCAAGATGAAGCAAACAAGAATCTGGGCCAACTCCAGGACAGAAGGCATCAGCTTTGGAAAGCAGAGCAAGAAGGCTGGAAATAACAATAGAGACGAAGGGAGTCCCAGACAAAATCTCAGAGGTGTCAGGAAAGCATTACAGATGAGAGAAAAGAGTCATTTTACTTGTAGGGAAGGACACTTTCTAAGTCAATATCTCACTTCAAAAACTGGTTTTATAAGGATCAGAGTTATAGAAATGATCTTGCACTTCATTATAAAAATATATATTAAAAACGAAAATGAAAAACAAGCAAGCAAACCCATGGCCATCAAGTCCACTCCGACTCACTGTGGCCCTCGGAGGACCATGAGATTTACAGGACTTCCCTGGCAGTAATCACGATGGCAGCAGACTGCCCCCGCTTGCTCTCACAGAGGTCGGTGAATCTGGGCTGTAACCACTGTGTCACCAGAGGTACTAATTTTCACACACCATGTAAGGTCCACGCTGTCTGTGGACACATAGAGTAGCACTCTCTCATTGTATCCGTTGTCTTGTTTACGTTAAAAGTTACCATCAGTACTGTCAGTGGTGAAGCCACTGGAGGAATCTACCAATTGTTCCTGGATCAGAAGAGTGTGGTGATGTACTCAGAGACCCGGGTCTCCTCCTGATCCAGGGATCTGGTTTGGTTTCCTCAGAAGGGACTCTAGCCTTAGAATATCTTCACAGGGAGGCTCTTCCCTTGCTACAGTGTACTTGTATTTAGCATGCCTAAGTTGTTCTTTTCTATTTCTCAAAGTTTTTAGTTAAAGAAGGTACGAAATTAAAAGGTATAAGCAAAGGCCTCTGGTTTCTTGGTTTCATATGATTCCATCTGCAAGACAGGTCAGGTGAATCTAGACAGTTTATTTTTATTTTATTTTATTTTTTTTGAATCGAGACAGTTTAAAGCATGACTTTTTTTTTCCGGAAAATTTCAAATGAACAACATAAAAATTCTACCCCCAAAGTAATACCATCTCAAACTAGGAATTTTGCTTTATTTTTGAAATATATAGAGAGAGGGAATGAAGCTTACAGAGAACGTAAAAATAGATCACACATAAAACATCTTTTCTTATATTTATGTGAAAACTGTCCATGACCTTTAGTGTACTTTCTATTTTTTTTTGACTAGGCAATAATCAACATTTCATTTTCAGTTTCTGTAATCCTGGTAGGTACTATCTAATTAAGAAATATTTTCTTTCTAACACACTCTTAGAAAACCAGGGCTGTATGCAAGAGAACAGCCTCCCTTCGAAGGCATTCTTCAAAGGGTCAGGAGGAGAGCCAGGTCTCTGGGAATGTCACCACACTCTTCTGATCCGGGAACAAGAAAGAGAATTCTCTTAAGTGGCAGATTTCTCCAGTGGCTTCACCACTCATAGTACTGATGGCAACCTTTCCATGATAAAGCATAAGATGAGGGTCCTATGGTGTTTTTATGCAATGCGTACGCTCCACATTAAAAATAAGTCTGCACAATCCCTTTGGTGTTAGTTTCCAGGGCTTTGTGCCTTATGCGTGTATGCGCACACTATTTCCATGGGCCCATTATATGTGAAAAATATGGCATTGCTAGTGATGAAATGGAAATAAGAAAAAGGAAGCTGAAATGAACAAGTTTCCAGTGACTGAAATGTTTCATCTGGATATGATTCTGGAGTGGTTGTCTGGAAAAAATAAAGGAGAAGGAAGCTGGGGGCCTAACCCAGCGAACACATATGGAGGGATGAGAAGCACAAAACCGAGTATGCTGTAACATGTATGAGAATGCCAGGGGGTCTTGAAGGCTTGAAGGGAAACAAGCAGCCATCTAGCAGGGAAGCACAAAGCCCACATGGAAGAAGCGCCCCAGCCTGTGATTACGAGGTGTCGACAGGTCAGCTATCAGGCATCAGAAAATCTGAAACAACCATTTCAATGTGAACCAGCGGGAGTGGGGAGGGGCCGGGGGGGGGCGGGAAGGAGATCAGAATGAAGACCCAAAGTCCATCTGTAGACAAGTGGACATCCCCTCATAGAAGGGTCCCAAGAAGGGACAAGCCAGCCAGGGTGCAGAACAGCACCAAGAAACACACAGTATTCCTCGAGTTCTTTAATCCTTCCCCCCTCCCCCCATCATGACCCCAGTTCTATCTTAAAAATCTAGCTAAACCAGAGCATGTACACTGGTACCGATAAGAGCTCTTGACACACAGAATCCAGGGCAGAGAAACCCCTCAGGACCAATAATGAGCATAGAGAATAGGGTGAGGGGAAAGGGAGGGGAGAGGGGGGAGATAGGAGGAATCCATCGCAATGATGAACATACAACAACCCCCTCCCCCCAGGGGTACAGACAACAGAAACGTGGTTGAAAGGAGACAGCAGATGGTTTAAGACATGAAAATAATAAGAATTTATAAATTATCAAGGGTTTACCAGGATGGGAGGGACGGGGAAAAAGAAGAACTGATACCAAGGGCTCAAGTAGAATGTTTTGGAAAGGATAATGGTAACATATGTAACATATGCACAAATGTACAATTGATGTATGGATTGTTATTAGAGCTGTAAGAACCCCCAATAAAATGATTTTATTTTTACAAAAAGAAAAGTTGGTGGTTGACCATTATACAAAGTCAGCAAAAAACCTAAGAAACCCACAAACGCCCAAAGGATGTGAAAATATATCTTCAACACTAGAGTAGGCACCCCCCAGCATAAAGTTGGGCACTTACTTCTTGGACTAGCTTCTGGGACTACACTAGCCTTACCTTTCACAAACAAGAGGTCGAGATTCATTCATGACAGGACCCAGGGATGAACATGGCTGACGAGGAGGGGGTGCGATGGGAACCGTAGAGTCCAGGGAGCCTGTCTTCCAGTGCAGAGTGTCCGAGGACAATGCTGCCACGCCTGCGGGGCTATCCCCATCCGTGGGGCAGGAGACAGCTCGGCTGTGGCTGCCCCCTAGTGGCAGCTCAGGGCCAACTGCTCCCTGCAGGGCCAACTCGCTAGAGGCACCCAACTCCACTTCCAGGGTGGGAGATGCTGGAGGGGACAATCTGGGCTTTCGTTTGGTGGACGCTCCAGAAAGCAGCTTCAACAATCCCTTTTTTTCTTTCTAGGAAGAGAAGGAGAACAAAATTGACACGCACACACACACACAGACTTCCAAGTGATTGTGAAAACACAGAAACCAAAGATAATGGAATTTTCCCACACTTGACGGTCTTTTCACGCATATACACGTACACGTACTTTTTTATATATGTGTAAATGTAGGTGAGGAAAGATGACATGGAGAGATAATAGAATTTTTCTTTGAATTCGTTGAAACCCCTCTGCGTTTGAATTAGTGGGAGATGGACATTACTGCCACTGTTGCAATCTACAAATTCTACTATTACTGGATCTTTTTTGGTATTTTCTTCCAATATTTGGTTGCTGATGGTCTATCTACTAATATTTGCAGGTGCTAATTGGATCTCTTGCTTCTCTCTCCTCGCTACTGTGGCCACATGCTTTTGTTTGTTTGGGATATTCTGTTGTTCATTGCTCTTTTCTTTTATTTCCCCCTGCATCACTGCCCTAATGGGAGCTCTTGGCTATCTGCTGCCAAGGTAGGATTTCAGACCTCCAACCTAACCCACTGTCAGTGAGTCAATATTGGCTCATTGTGATGCCACATAGAGTTTTCAAGGCTAAAAATCTGTATGAGCAGGCCTCATCTTCCCACAGAAGGGCAGTGGGCGGATTAGCACTGCCAACCCCATGGCTGCCAGACAACAGGGCCACCAGGGTTCCTTGACGCAGGATAAACATAGTTAAAAAATTTTTTTTGAACGTCAAACTCATTAATTGGCTAATTCAAATGCTGGGTTTGATAAAAAGAGGGGGAGACATTTTAGGTTAAAAGACAATTTCATATTAAAGAATTTATTTGCTTACATCATTTTCTTCTATCCTTTGTCTAGTATTGTAAGAGCTAACTGTATGTGGAATTAAACCTAACTAACAGCACTTTATTCCCAACCAAGGACTTGAGCCCTATCATGGATAGCAGTGGTGTTCTGGATCAGCTTTCACAGCTCGACTTCTCACATGCTCCCATCTTGATTAAAACCGAACAAACTAAGAATAAGAGTGCCCAAACCATTTCCATAGTTTAAGGATACCCTTGATTAGAAAGCTAAAACCGCCCCCACAAAGTTTTCAGGAAAACACTGGCATATCCATAAACATTTTGTCCTTTTCTTCTGCAAGCAAATGTTAAGAGCTGAGTGTTCACTGAAATTTCCCCCAAAGGTACCGTTCTATCGAATATGTCTTTTTGGACTCATTCCATCTTTGTTCTGGTGTTACAAACATATCCAAAGTTCACCTTCATTCCCAAACTCTAGGCTTTAGGGGTTCTCTCTCTCTGATGATATAGGTAACAATCATAATTTTAAATTATTTTATGGGATTTTCAACTGCATCATTAAGTTCCTTGAAAAAAAACATTAGTAGAAGATAAAAGCACTTCAAAGAAAAAGAATTCTTGGGCTGAGCCCCAATGGCATAAGTGGTTGAGTGTGGGACTGCTGCCTGGCAGTGGGGTTTGGCAGTTCAAGTCCAGCGGCAGCTCTCAGGAGCAGCGCTGGGTAGCTCCCATGACCACCAAAGGGCAGGGATGCCCAAAAACACCAAAAAAAAAAAGAAAGAAAGAAAGAAAGAAAGAAAGAAAGAAAGAAAGAAAGAAAGAAAGAAAGAAAGAAAAATAATTTTTTACAAAACTCTTAGCAAAACAAGATAAAATAAAACAAAGTTTCTGGGCAAATAGGAATTATTAAGGTCAATTAACAGGGGAATTAAAATATAAAAAGTCATATGGAGATAAAACATGGGAATTTGGAGGTGGGGAGAATATGGATTACTGTTTATACTCGTGTATAAGCAGAGTTTTCCGCACATTTTTAAAAGCAATTTTTGTGGCAAAATTAGGTGACTCGGCTGATATTCAGGTAGGCTTAAACTCAAGTAGATATGGTAGTTCAGATTCAGTAAATATCCTTTGAATGTATGAAGTTATCGTCCCAAAAAAGACAGAATGGCTGAAAAAAATCAAAGCGACAAAAGCAGTAATTTATCAGGTGCGATACAGGAACCCCGGGAAACGACATTTCATTACTATCAGTATTGGTACCAGAGTCAGTTCCAACTCACAGCTGTCCTATGTGCAGCAGAATGAAACACTGCTCAGCCTTGCCCCGTCCTCACATCTGATGCTGTGTTCGAGCTCATTGCTGAAGCACTGTGTCAGTCCACTTCACTGATGGTCTTCCCGCTCCACTGACCCTTCATTTTAACAAGTATGTTTTCTGTCCTTCTCCAGGGACTGGTCCCTCCTGATTACGGAAGACTTGCTAAGCTCCCTTCCATTTTGGCTGTAATTATTTTAAGATATGAGCTGTTCATTCTTCTGCAGTCAATGCTACACTCAATATTGTTCACCAACATCCTAATTCAAAGGCATCAATTCTTCTTTGAACTTCTTTATTCACAAGTCAGCTCTCAGGGAATTGCTTCAATTCACACATGTGATGCAAGTGAAAATTCCATGATTTGTGCCAGGTATTCCTTAGTCTTCAAAGTCACATCTTGGCTTTTTAAAACCTTAAAAAGATCGTTTGAAGCAGATTTGCCAATGCAATACTTCACTTGATTTCTTGACAGCTGCTTCCTTGGGAATTGACTGTGCATCCCGGTAAAATGAAATCTTTGATAACTTTAATCTTTATTCCATTTGTCAATATGTCATTTACTCATCCAGTTGTGAGGATTGCTGTTTTCTTTGCATTGAATTGTAGTCCATATTGAAGGCTGGTCTTTGGTCTTATCAGTAAGTGCCTCAAAAAGTTCTCTTTGGACTCCAGCAAGCAAAGTTGTGCCATCTGCATATGACAGTTTGTTAAAGAGTTTTCCTCCAATCCCAATACCCACAATTTTCACATAATCCAGCTTCTCTGACTACTTGCTCAACATACAGATGGTGTGAAGTATGGTGAAAGGCTACAACTCTGACACACACACTTTCCTCAACTTAAATCACAACACCCCTGCCGCTGTTTGAACAACTCCATCATGAACTCCACCACTTACCTAACGCCGAACACATACATGTTACCTCAGAAACAAGGCGGGTGATTAGAATCAGACTGTCACCAGGTCTTTTTTCTCTGAACCAGCTCTAGGTGGCCTCAATACACCAATCTTTTAGTTAGTACCCAAGCACTTAACTGCTGGCTTCACCTAGCAATTCCTAAGTATGTGATGGGTGTGTTAACGTCATCTCTGAGAACTAACAGGCTGCAGATGAGCAGAGCTAACAAACTACACACACACACACACACACACACACACACACACACACACTCCTGCTACATTTCTCTTTCAGGCTTGAACTCAACTCTTCTTTTGGTTTTTACCCCACATTCAAT
Source organism: Nesogale talazaci (assembly GCA_004026705.1). NCBI lineage: Eukaryota > Metazoa > Chordata > Mammalia > Afrosoricida > Tenrecidae > Nesogale > Nesogale talazaci. The sequence goes on along the minus strand of PVJH01000996.1, from coordinate 213,915 downwards.
TATACTTTTCCCAAGAAGAAATGACCCCGAACATTGAACTGGCAGGTTGCTGCAGTGACTAGACCTTATACCAAATGTCAAGTGCGCCCAAGCTAAGGGCCCTAGAAAAGATGAGAAGAGCAGAGGAATGGAAGGAAAGGAAGATGTTTAGCTACTTGCAGGGTGAACAAAATAAGACACGGCTTCTTTGAGCTTCCCCATCCTGAGGGGGAAAGTCTTCCTTCTACAAAATGGCCAGTGGGGTGACCCAGCAAAACACAACCACGGGAAAAACACGGAGAGGCTTGCGGTAGTTCAAGGCAACAGAGATAAGCACTGTTATGCACAAGACCCTGCCGTAGCTGGGATCTCTAAGTAGATGGCTGGATGGACATGTAGGCTGAACACGCGGAAGAGGGGGGTGGGAGTGTACCCACAGATATGTGTAGGTTTTTATATGTATCTTTTTGCTGCAACTATGTCCATGAATGTGGTCAAGAGTAGTGGGAGCAAAGTTATGAAAACCTAGACATAATCAAACAACTTTTCTTGATTGGGTCATGGGGCCTGGAGGATTAAGACCATCATCGTGGGTGGTGCGAAGGTCAACTGGTACAACATAATTCCCCAGATCATGTCCTTCACCCTAATTCGGTGAGCAGTGACTGAGAGCAGTCAACGAAGGTACAACAACTATCGGCCTCTCCCTGTCAGGGTATTGGGTGGCCTGCTGAGGTGGGGGTGGGTGGGGTGATGGGGGTGGGGGTAAGGATTTAAAGCCAGAAAGAATTCAAAACCATAAAGCTACAAGCTTATTAGAGCCACCCTTCAGGTCTGCAACAGAACTCGTCTTGGTATTAGAACAATCAATGATTTCAGATAAAAGTGGCAGCATTTATCCAAGGGTAGAAGAAAGGGAGGGATGTACATAGGAAGCGCGGGAGGATGTGGAATGTGTCATGGTGCACTGAAACGATTGCAGTGGAGGGGATGAATCAGATGTGTGTGTGTTTTACAGGTGGATGAATGTGAAATTATGAACTGCTCTGCAGATTTCCACATAATTCACAATAAAAAGTTGAAAAAAAAGTAAAAAGCACTTGTCACACTGTTGCCACGCTTTGCTTTAAGAGCCATAAGTCTAGAGAGGGAACAAACGAGCCGGAAAAGAATAATGTCAAATGCTTTACACGTTTAATGGTCGCAGCCAACTTCCCAACCAGCTAGCTATTCCTGCCTTGATTAAGGATGCACACTTTAATCCCTGGACCCCCACAGGTCCACTGAGAGCATCAAGTCCATTGATAAATTACATTCTCAGCAAGTCATAGCTACATATATTCCTTAAAAACTCAGCTCTGGGCACTCAGAAAAAATACCAGCCGACTGGATGGTGTTCAATGATTAAGAAGAAAGATGACTTGGTTCATTTAAAATGCTTAAACAAATTAAATACCGCTTACTTTAATGGCTTCTAAGGGCTGAGTTATCATCATCAACCTATGTGGACTACCCGTGGAGCAGAAAGCAGAGGAATAAGGAGCACAGCAGGGGCAGGCGTGGAGGGCGGCGGGTGGGCATGGAGTGAGAGAGGAGTACACACAGAAGAAATGCTGTCCTTTTCCCATGGAGCCGTGCTTTCCGTATCGTACTCTGATGCTTTCTGTGTTATCAGAACAATGTGCCACTGGAGAGAGATAATTTTGCAAGCTCAGACACGTAGCATCTAAGGGCACCTTTGTTTTTTTTCCTAACTCCAACGGCAAGAAAGAAAATTCCAGATGAATGAACAGAGATAGTCTTCAACAAAGCAATTTTTCAAATGCAATACTTGATAGCAAGACAAAGGGGCACATCTTTCAACAGGAACCTCGATAATTCTTCTCCAGTGAATTTTCAAAGAAAATTTTTCTAGGTGAAATGATGTTTTCGCAGTCCTAATTTTCTCCTTCATGATCTCAGGCAGCATCTCATATAAAACAAGAACAATTTGAGTCAGAAAATGGAAAAGGAGCTATAAAAAAATTTCTAATGTTACATAAAAGAAAGATGAATGTGTCAAGGGAAAAAAAAAACAACCTCCCCCCCACTGAGAATTAACCTAATAACTCTCTCCTAGTCACATCACAGAGGGCAGCTACAATATGGAAAACATGAATCAGAGGTTAAAACGATTCTACTTGAGCAATTAACAACATTCTGTGCACTGAGTCTTTCTTTTTATTGCTTCCTCTTTGACCTCAGACGGAGAAATTAGCAAATGATAGCCTCCTGTCACTTATCTACCCAACAACCAGTGTACTTAGACGTATCTCAGAAATGTCATTCATAAGATCACGAGATGTTGAAGGGAACTGGTGCCAGGCATCAAAGAACCAAAATTATATCATTATAAATGAGGGGGAGTACAGATTGGGGACCCAAATCCCATGAATAGGTGAAACGACATCCTCTTACAGAGAGGTTGCAGGGAGAAGATGAGTCAGTTAAGGTACAGTGTAGTAACAATGAAATATGCAACTTTCCTCTAGTTCTCAAATGCTTCCTCCCACCCACTATCATGATCCCAATTCTACCAGAAAAACCTAGCTAGACCAGGGGATGTA
>PVJH01000996.1:0-211230 GCA_004026705.1 Nesogale talazaci | reverse complement strand
TAAGGTAATAAAATAGTGAACAAGGCAACACGAAGTTCACATTCTCCAGCAGAATCATCACAGCTGTAAATAATCCATGCTCTGAAAAAAGTACAGTAGGGTGGGGCGGGGGAGGCAGAGAGAAGGACCAGAGGTCTGTCTGCACAGGAGGCCAAGGAAAACCTTCTTTAAGGAAGTTCATGGAGGGGAGGAATGAGCTATGCCAAAATTGGGGAGGAGTTTTCGAGAAAGAAGCGAGGTCACAAGCCTTATTAAATGCTTTTAACTAGGTTTCTGTAGTTATGCTTCACACCAATCAGATAAGCTGGAAATCAGTATTCTTATCATCTAACCACCTCTAAGTTTACCTAGGATCCCCATGGAAAGTCATGAGGTGGAAGTGGGATCTGAACCAAGGCCATGCTGTTCCTTAAGTTGAACAATGGCAAGCACTATCTTTAGAAGAATATCTATGTACTCTAGAGGATACTAAGAGTGGACTCTTTTCTTGACACTTAACAGCTGTGTAGCACAAAGGGCGCTCAGAGCTGAACTATGAACACTCTATGTATACTGTCAATACACCCGTGATTAGTCCAGCTGCTGGCATGGGCGGATAATGCCCTATCATTAACCCCCAATGTTCATGTAAACAATGTCCAGCCACTTCATTTAATCTATACAGGCCAACATTTCATGCATTGTGACCTGAAAAGCTGACCTATACATGTCTAATTTCCTTTTCTCAACAGTGTTTTAAATTCTATACCATTGGGACTGTCATGTAAATCACTTTATGCCCCAGGGGGGTGATTTATATCATGTTCTCTGTCCCAAAATGATAGCGTTGTCTCTAAAGTGAACTAGAGACATAGATAAACTATAGATATGTGAAGAGATTTGGGGCTTGCATTTAATTCTAGCGCCAATCTAAGAACAATTCGTTCTTATGTCTTGGTCCCACTCAACACTCACCTTTATGAAAAGATCACTGAAGATGGATGTGCTATATAAGTGTGGTAAAGAAACCAGATTAGGTGAGGAGTGACAGCGACACAAAATGGCAGCCACCACAGGATTGTAAGCAAACATCCCTCATAATTTCTGACTGTTGAAAGAACTAGAAGAAGGTCAGAAATGAGTAGGAGATAGCACAGTTACCTGGGGTCTAGAAGATGATGAAGAAATGACATCTGTAAGATGGGCAAGAATGAGAACTGGGTTTCAAGAACAATTTACCCAAACAAAATATATAGCCTTAAAGTAGAATATAGACCTAAATACTGAGAAGTACCCCCCTTTGTATGATTTCTAAAAAAATCCATATAAATGGGGTTAATAGTTCTATGGAGTGGTGGACCCAAGAGTCATGAGCGCTAGTAAAATGGTAGAATTCCTATAGCATCAAAGTTATCCTGCGAGAGCTCCAGCACCTAATGATGTCAAAAGAAAATATGATGGATCATGCTATAATTAATCACCAAATAAAACCATAGGCCCACCCCTCCCACCATTCAATTTAAGTAGTCTTCATTCCCCACAGTATTACGGTGGTTTTTTTTTTTTAGATATTCCCTTAGATATCAAAGTATTCGACAGAAAGCTCCCATTCAAGGGCAAGTTATTCTAACATATAGACATGATACGAATATTTTATCCATTTGAAATATATAAGTTGTATTATAACAACAGTAACAACAAAAACCAGATGGTGCGTGCATGGCTATCAAAAAGAATAACATCTGGGGTCTTGAAGGCTTATCTCCATAGAAGTAGCCATCCCAGTGTCCATGTCGAATAATTCCACATGGAGGAAGCACATCAGACTATGTGATCCAAGGATTGTAAATAATAAAATCCAACTCCAAGAAGAGAGCGGTATCAGGGCTTAAATTGTGAACACCAAGTTTGCAGAAGGCTATGAATGATAAGGGAAGCCCAAATCCATTTTTAGGATGCCCACAGAATTAAACTTTCAATGGCTGCCCTCTAATCATAGTCCAGGAATATGAATAGCCGTGTTGGTGCAAAGTTCAGGCAGGTAAATCAGAAATATTGAGCATTTGGAAGAAAGCAACCAAAAGAGAAGCTGATTTTAGTTTTATAACTAACTAGAACGCTTAAAAGGACCAATTTTAAAAGTTCAAATAAAACATATGCATGACCTGAGACTCAAAAGCACAGATACTTCAATAGGAGTGAAATTTTAACCATAAAATAGCAAAATATTCTAGGAGGTGAAACTAGAGCAGGGGTCCTCAAACTACCGCTTGCGGGCCACATGTGGCCCACCGAGGGCATTTATTTTGCCGCTGCTGCTGACCTGTTTAGCAGCCAACTCATCCCTAGCCTGCAGTGAATTTGTTCATACTTTTTTTTTTTTTTATAGTCCGGCCCTCCATTGGTCTGAGAGACAGTGAACTGGTCCTGTTTAAAAAGTTCGAGGAGCCCTGCTGTAGGCATCTAAAGGCACCTATGTGATTCCCCCAGGGAAAGTCTAAAGGGCTCAAATTTTTAAAGGACATGTACAAAAAGACCCTAAGAAGAGCCTATAACAAAGATTATAGCATGGACTGTTACAGTTCAAGAAGACTAAACATGTGAATGAGCTTCAACTAGTAAAGATTGCTAAGGGAAAAAAAGTATTGCCATGTTTGAAACCAAAAAAACAAGAAAGACATAAACTTGCTGTTTGGGGAAGATGATGGTTCACTGAGGATAAGAAGAAAGGGAAGTATCCTCCTCAGACTGGAATGGAAGAACCAACCTTGAAAAGTAAAGTAGATAAAAGAGACTCAAATTTAGGGATCAAATGACTACTCTTGACAGGTTTATTGTACCTCAGGTTATAGTCAAAATGCAAAGAGTAGATGGAAATGGTCTGAAATTAGATAGAAGTGGTAGATGTACAGCACTTTGTTATATGATTTTCACTACATAAAGTTAATTAAGAAAAAATGGAACCAGAGTCTGGAGAGATCCTGATAAATGTGGAATCAGGGTCCATTCTAGGCCAAAGAGGGGCACATGTATCTCATATTAAAAAAAAAAAAAAAGTATTTTCAAATAAACTCTGCAGACTGTCTGAAAAATTGTAAAACAGAGGTTTTCGGGAGAGTACTAAATGAAAGGTTTATGAACACTTGGGAAGGAAAATAAGAGTCTGAGCAAGAGCTGCTTCAGAAGACGGCTCCTAGGAATAAGTAACTCTGGAAATGATGGTATGACTGGGGAACTAGTTGGAGGACAGGATATTGAAGCTATTTCAACATGGCATCTGACAAGCCCTCTTTTTAGACCTTGCACATGTGAGTGGGAAATATTAATCATGCTGAACATAAGGGTTCATGACTACATAAGCTACAACAAATATGGAACCTCTTCATGTCTATCAACCAGGAAAAGTCTCTTTAGTAAACTAAGAAAATTAAATCTGGTAATAGGTTTGGGCAAGAAATATTTATAATCTGTGACAATAGGTGTGAGTTAAAAACAAGCACACCTTAAAAATAAAAGGGGCAAAGGACAACTCCATAAATACTTGGGAATCTCATTGGCATTTTCCAAATGTGTCATCATGCCGCGCCCCATCCCCCAACCCCCTCCCGCCCCCAATAAAGAACAAAGGTTGGAGAAAATGCTTTACTCTCAGGAGTTAGAGCTGTTTGAAGATGGCATAGGATGATCTGGAGCTTGGACTTACAGCGGTGACCACTCAGAGGCCTGTGGTCATTTGTCAGGGATGAGCACCCAACTGGGTGTTGGTTCAGGTTGTGTGTCAACTTGAATGAGCTATGATTCTCAGTCATTTGGCATGTATGACAGAGTCTTCCCACATGATGAGATTGACCATGAGCACCCAATCAATTGTAAGGAAGTTTTCTTGGAGGGGAGGGGGGACGGGGAGAAGCATGGGTTTCCTGGTCTTTTCCAGTTTCTGGAGGCTACCGGCATTCCTTGATTTCTAGGTTCTGTCTTGCATCACTCCAACTTCTGCTTCCAACATCACATCTCCTCTGATTCCCGTACTCGTGGCCTCTTGTTTATGAGTACCCAATGATTACATTGGGCCAATCCAGATAATCCAAAGATGATCTCATCTCAAGAGCCTTAATTTGACCACTTCTGCAGAATTGCTTTTACTATAGATTCATTGCCCTTATAGATTCATTGCCCATCAGTTGATTCCAACAAAGTAGAACTGTCCCATAGGATTTCCAAGGCATGAAATCTTTACCAATGCATAGTGCCTTCTTTTGCCCCCTTGGATTTGAGCCACCAAATGTTCAGCCAAAAGCTGAGTGCTTTCATCACTATGCCACCTGGGCCATTCTTTTGCTGTGGAAGGTAACATATTCACCAGTTGAAGGATCAGTGCTTGGCTATCTTTGGCATGGGACATTCTTTTATTGCAGAGACTGAATAGATTGTACACTGGAGGAAGAAATCAGAAACAGAGGTCCTGAGATACACCATCCTCAAACTTTAAGATCTAAATGCTAAACATCATTCTTTTCAAGCTATTAATAAAGTTGAAAATGTTGACTTGGGTATAAGCTTAATATAGTTAATTATAAACACGGAACAGATACCTTTTTGTTTTCTTTCAAAAACTCTCATGTTGCCTCAGCAATTACATATTAACTTTTTAGTAGGCTCTAAAGTTTATTTCCTATAAACTCCTATTTACAGGCTTACTTAACTATTTAAATAGAGCCACATATATTACCACTCAACTGGGTGGTTAAGAGTTTATGATTACCTAGAGCTTCTCACACCTGGGCTATAGTTTTATGGGAACTGACTGATAAAAAAAATAAAAGCTGTGATCATATTATAAGTAACCAGGCCTTATTATCACCTTTTCCATTTTCTACTTACATCACTATCACTTTTCTTTACCTCTTACTATGTGGTCGCAAACCCAACCGTAATTTAATTTTTAGATAGTTTTCTCTTTAGAGTTACTTTGACATTTAGTTCCAAAAAGAATTAAACAAAACAAAACAAACAAAAACCTCTGGCCTTACAAAATAATTCCCCCCTATATTTCAAGTGATGAGAATCATGTTCTCTTAAGAATCCGAACTATGGCCATATATACTGTAGATAAAACACATCCATAAATACTACTACTTTGCTCAATAGTTTCAAACCCCTCTAAAAAGTAAATGAAACTGCTTATAAGAATCAAAACAGAGTGAACAGGAAGAATTGGGACATCAAAATGATGAAAAGAGAAAATCTTCCTCCTTTAGATTAGAGTTCACCAAAAGGGAAATGATATTTCTTATTCACTGTGGTTTTCCTGGCATTCAACTCAGGATCTGAGCTTTTCAACTAAGAGCCGTGTAAGAGGTCAAGGGTAGTATCTGAGGCTACTCCCCACCATGAGGGGGTACCCCCCCAAAACAGAACTGCACTGGGTGGAGCAGAGCTTTTTTAGTATGCATTTTTCCAGCTAGGAGAGCATCAAGCAAGTGGCATCGCCTGGGGAGGTTCCCTCTGGTTACAGTGACTTTGTTCATGAAAGCAGTTTCACTCAAACCTTGTATTTTTTGTGACGGCTAATTTAAGAGAATAGCCAGCGACTGAAATTCTGTTTCCCACTCAGCAAAATCCTGCAGAAACTGTTTTGATATTGAACTTACAAGGGTAGCACTAGGGGAAATACTCATGTTTACAAGTCATTTTCTAGTTTCAAAAAAGTTTAAATGTCAATTGATGACAAGTCTCATTCCTGATGTTCATCAACTTCCTGAAGGGACAAAATTGTCAACTTGTAGTACACTTGGAGTTCATTCCACCAGGCCAGACTGTTAATCAAACTTTCTATTTACAGGTTCTAAAAAGATTGTGTAACAATGTGCAGTCATAAAGGCCTGATTTGTGGCAGGTAGGGGACTGATTTTGCCACCACAAAAACGCACCTGCTCAGGCAGCCATCTCAGTGTGCCAGTTTTTGGCAAAAGGCAACACGCCTCTTTTGCCTCACACACCTGAATCACCTGACCTTGCGCTACGCTACTTCTTTTTGTTTCTGCAAATGAAGGAGGGCATGAAAGGACAGCAATTTGACAATACAGAAGAGGTGAAGAAAAAAACAAGGGAGGTGCTATCAGCCGTCCAAACAGAGCAGATTTGACAAATGCATCAAGTAGAGTGGAGAGTACTTTTACCGGGTTGTTTTACTAAAAACAAAACAAAACAAAACAAAAAAAAACCATAGTTTTGAAAAGGGTAGGAGAGTTCTGGATTTTTGGTAGGTACCCTTCATATTCCTAAAACCTGACACCATGACTTGCCTGGAAGGTTGTTGAACAAGGAATCTTCTTCATTAGAAAAACTGAGGTGCAGGTTAAGCTGTGAGCTAGTTTCTAGGGTTCAGTGGTAAAGTGCTCCAGATGGAAGACCAGGGTTCAGTTCCCAGCCACAGCACTTCACTCACAGACACAACGAGGAAGCTGTGTGCCACGTTGCTATGATGCTCAACAGGGGTTTCAGGGCAGCTTTCAGGCTAAAACAGATGAGGAAGGAAGACTTACCAAACAGCCTTTGAAACTATGCCAATGAAGACCACAGATCACATCTGCAAGTGATCCGGAGGACGGTGCAGTGTTTCATTCTCTGATGCATGAGGTGCAGGTGGCCGGCGGAAGCGAGACAACAATCCGAGATAGATGGTAAAGAAATAGGAAGCTAGTCTTACCTTACTGTCTGGTTTGGCGGTTGAACTGCTTCCACAAGCTGATGAAGCACTGTCAGGGGATGTGGGAAGTCCGGAGAGGATGGTCCCTGTCCTGCCACTGGGCTCACTCTCCAGAGAGGCAGTGGTGGTGTTCGGGGAGGTCAGGGAGGCAGCTGCTGCACAGGTCAGAGGCACGTTGGCTCGACTGAGACTGACGGCAGCCGCATGCATGGCGGGGCCTGCCACTGGAGGCTGAGGTTGTTGAGAGGCCAAGGGATGATGGGGCAGACCCACAGGTGTGGGGCCCAGACAAGTGGCATTCTGCACCTGGATGGGCATCACAGCTGCCGTAGGGCGTTCTTGGTTGTGTGCTGCAACTAGTAGAGGACAGGAGGAATCAGAGAGCAAAATTTAAATTTCTTATGTTACTCATCAAAACATGAGTCATGAAAGGTTGCAATTACATGGACTGTACATGGAATGTACAGTGGTTTAAAGGCACTGTTTATCAGCCAGAACCCTAGATGCTCTTCATGTTCCAGATCAGACCTTGAATTGCTGATTGTCTAGAAGCTCAATGATAAGCCTGAGCCAGAGGCTGGAGAGGAAGTCTTTCTGTGCCACTGGAGACACAGCATTAATTTTCTCTCAAAACATCCCAGGTCAAACCAGGTCAGCCTCCAGTCCTGTATATTATTCTCCCTTTCCTTATTAGACATCTTCCTCCTTTCTTTTTTCCCTGATAGAATTCATACACCTTTCATTAACCTCACAGCTGTTAACTATGACATGGGTAGGTTTTTAATAATACAGCAAAACACTGGGCCTCCCACTCCTACCAGAGGGCAGTGATGCCCAAACAAACAAACAAACAAACAAACAAACCCAAATAATAGAGCAAAACAAGGTTATCTAGACTCTCGCTGAGGTTGAAAAACCCTGGAACTTGGGGCTGAGCCCCAGTGGCATAAGTGGTTGAGTGCAGGACTGCGGCCCGAGGGCTTGGCGGTTCAAATCCAGCGGTGGCTCTCAGGAGCAGCACCGGGTAGCTCCCACGACCACCTGAGGTCAGTGATGCCCCAAAAAACAAAAAAGAAAACACCCTGGAACTAAGCTCGTCAACAACAGTCAGCATTCTGGTTAGCACAGTGCATCACTTGGTGGTCACGAAGCTAGAGGTAGTGAGATTTGAGCACCCAGGACTTCAGTTCCAGAGGTCACAACCTCCAGCACCGGGGTTGGCATTCTTCGGGTCAGTCTAATTTCTTTCAGGCTCCTAATCGGTAGCTCAGGTTTGAATTAATGAGCAGGGTGGTATCTGCGAAGATAAGTTGTACACCGTGCTGCGGACCAGACTGTCTGCTCCTATTTCTTAATGCTATTCATCATGCTAATGTCACGTTGGCTTTTCTAAACATCTGTCAGGAGAGATCTAATCATCGGCAGGCAAGTCCTTCTCCTGTCATGTTCCAGCCTGATTTCGTCCTCACCTGTCCTCACAGCATTGCGGGCCTGGTTGACGGTCATCTGCCCAGCCATTTGCAATAAGACCTTGGCCTGAGGACTCGTTTGTATGTGAGCTGCCGACACCACGGCCGTGGGAACTATGCTGGGGTTCCCAGTCACACCGTTGCCCTGGAGCTTCTGGGCAGGGGCTCCTGCAGTGGAAGGACTGACCATGGTCACACCCCTGCTTGTCTGGCCAGCTGTAGACATGGAGACTTTAGCTTGGGAGGCGCTGGTGACTGCCCTGTCAAGACAGAGACACAGACAGAAGGCCCCAATGCATCAGCAATATAGGAAACAGAACAATCAGACACAACATAAGGCCTCAGAGTATCAGGAAGACCATTTGAAGCAAAAAAAAAAATTGGAATTGTGTGGGTTTTTTTTTAAGTTTAGGAATAGCAAAATCAAAGGTCTTAACATGTTTTTTGAGTCACCCACCCCAGATCACATATTATACTCTGCAAGAATATAGTTAGTGAGTTTAGCTTTTCACATCAAGGCCAAATATCTCTGACTTTCAATACCCGGGGTTCTCTTGCTAGGTTAGTTATAGCACAGTATACACATTTCTGCCTGTTCCCCTTGCTTGCCCTATACACACTCTTAAAGTGTCTTTCTGGCTTTTCTGACGTACAATAATCTCACCTGTTTCCAACATAGCACAAATCTCATCATTTCATGATAGGCCCCATTTCATGTACATCATTTCATGTACATAGGCTTCCCTAGTGGCACAAATGGTTTGCTCTCAGTTATTAATTCAAAGGTTGGTGGTTCAAACCCACTCAATGGTGTTATGGAAGAAAGGTCTAGTAATGTGCCTCCATAAAGATTAGAGCCAAGAAAAAAAAAGAAAGAAAAGAGACCCCCAGAACTCATTTCTACTCTCTATCTTTAACACATAAGGCCACCATCAGTTGGAATAAACTGAATTTGAGTTTTGGAGGGTTTACCTACAGCTAAGGTTGAAGAAGGAAACCCCTGTGGTGCTAAGGGTTAGGTATAGGTTTAAGGTAAGCTTTTCAAAACCACTAGAAACTCTCTAAGAGAAAAATGAGGCTATGCACTCCCATAAGGATTCTTGGTCTCAGAAACCTTTAAGGAGCAGCTCTACTCAGTCCTGTAGAGTTGGTATGATATAAAATAGATTTGATGGCAGTGTTGTGGCTGGGAAGACTGAAGATCTTATGATTCTATTCTGTTTCATTATATTTCCCTGTTCTGTTTCTATAATCCATACACTGTTAATACCTTGAAGACCCTTGATTACAAAATGCGCTTCATGATTTTTTAATAAATTATTTATGGGCTGAGCCCCGGTGGTATAGTGGCTGTGTGCGGGACTGTGACCCACTGGGATGGAGGTTCAATTCCAGCTCCACGGAGTAAACGCTGGGCCTCCTACTCCCACCACCAGAAGGCAGTGATGCCCAAAAACAAAAACAAAAATTATTTATGTAACACTCCTGGTTTGGTAAAAATATGAGCGCCGAGAAAGCAAAATCAGTGTGAAAATAGCTGTTTCATTCCTTACCCCATGATAAGTAGAGTAAGCACTAGTCAATGCTTTAATTTCAATGTTTGGTGTAGCTTTGTATATATATTTGATATCCTAATTTGTTTAAACTATCATTTTGTATATGAAGGGATACCCTCCCCCAGCTTTTTCAAAGCTACGTATTTAAATTTTTATTCAAAACAACCTTATCGCCTTCAAAGTACTCCTATTACACTTAATGCATCAGCCAAATCTGTGATTCCATTCTTGAAAACATTTTACAAACTCATCTGTTTGGATGGCTGATAGCACTTCCTTCCTTTTTTCCTTCACCTCTTCTACATCCTAAAACTGCTGTCTGTTCATGTCCCTCTTCATTCGCAGAAACAAAAAGAAGTCGTACAGAACAAGGCCAGGTGAGTGAGGTGTGCGGGGCAAGAGAGGCATGTTACCTTTTGCCAAAAACTGACACACTGAGATGGCTGTATTGTCGTGGTGCAAAACCAGTCTCCCGCCTGCCACAAACCAGGCCTTTATGGTCACACAACTGTTACAATCTTTTCAGAACCTCTAAATAGAAAGCTTGATGAACAGTCTGACCTAGTGGAATGAACTCCAAATGCACGACAAGTCGACAATTTTGTCCCTTCGGGAAGTTGATGGATGTCCAGAATGACATTTGTCATCGATCGGCATTTTACCTTTTATGAAATGAGAAAACCACTTGTACCCCTGAGTTTTCCCCATAGTGCTGACCTTGTGAGCTGTGTTCAGCACCACAGCAGTTTCTGCAGCATTTTTCCTAGGCAGCAAACAACATTTCCCAGCCACATGCTGTTCTCTTAAATTGGCCATCATAAGAAATGAGGTTCGAGTAAAATGGCTTTTATGAAAAAATTCACTGTGACCAGGAGATGCCACTGGGTGCACTAAGTTGTTAGATGCTCTTGTGGTGGCGGAAAATGCACACTATGAAAGTTCCACCCAGTGGAGCTTTTTGGGGGGAGTTTGGTAACTGTCTGGGAAGTAGAATACGACCTCATTAGAGTGGATTATCTTATTCTTTACTATGATGAATGGCAAAGAATTTACAATACACAAGCATTCTCCCAAGGTAAAATACCAGTGAAATTTTTAATAATTTGTTTCTAAATCCTATAACTATGTTTCCCTTTGGTATCACCATTTTTGTTGTTTTTTGGGTTTATTTCCCTAAGAATTGTTATTTCTTGTCTTTTTTTGTCTAGTAGCCAATTTCTAGGCATGGTGGATTCTGAATGTCGAATTGCACACAGCCAGAAAAGAAGGTTTGTACTGAACAAAAATCTGCAAGTCAAATGAGAGCTGTCACCATCTGCAGCAAGAGTGATTTTCATTTGATTAGGCCGCTGGCCAACCATCAGTCAAGGCCAACAGCTGACAAACATGTCAGTTCATTAAACCATTTGCTAATCAGGGGGCTTGAGGCATGATTTAACGTAGCTAAAGCTGGGCCATTTGTTTAGTCCCCAGTGGTCAAAAATTAGGGGTCTCCTAGACTAATAGGTCATGTCATTCAGATTTCAAGGCCACTTTCCTCAGTGACCCAAAAGGGTTCTGTGAATTTTGCATATCTAAAGCTCTCACCACTTGCAACAACATTTTAAACCTCAGCACTACTGACATTTTGGCCCCCTGGGTCTGTAGAGCACTGTTGAATGTACCTTCCCTGTGTTCCGCACCCTTTCTTCCCCTCTCTAAGTTGCAACAGACAAAAAAGTCTGGCTAGATGGGCCACATGTCTTCTGGGAAATAAAATGGTCCCCAGTTGAGCAGAATCTATGCCCTATTAGAGAAATTATATTTCTTAGTATATTCTAGAAATTAATTGCTAGAATTCTAAAAATTAACTACATGCTACATAGAAAAAATGGAGTAGCTCACATGGGTTTGAACACTGGGTCCTTATGTGCTCTTAGGCAAGTTACTTTATCTCTCTGCAACTCAACAATTTCATCCACTAAGTGCAGCTGCTAACAGTGTCCACACCATTGAGTTCTTTGGGACCAAGAATTAGCATGTACAATTAGTATGGAAATCTGCCTTCCTGGCATGGACTCACTGCCCTGAGTCAAGGCTGACCAAGGCAACTTCCTGTTAGTTTCCAAGACCATCACTGTTTATGGGAGCAGAAAGCCCAGTCTTTCTCCCAAGGGTGGCTGGTGGTTTTCAACTGCCAACCATGGGGAATCAGCCCAATGTGTAACCAGTGCATCACCAGGCTCCTGGCACATAGTATACCCTATAGAGATGCACATTAGTGCACATTATTAGTATAATGTAGCTTTTGTTCACACTCAACAGCTCTTTATTTTTTGGCATAAAGGAGGTACAATTGAGCCTTCTCAAATAAATATTAGAGCACAAAAATGAAACCTGGCAGATTTGTTGGTAAAGCTCTTAAGTTCACATTTATCCTTTTGGAAAGATTTAGAAGGGATTTTCACAGGTAGAGAAAGAGAACACAAACCCTATGGCGATGTAACAGAGGCAATTAAAATGTGAGAAGAAATTTGGATAGGTTAAAAGCCATGGGGGAAAACGAAACCTCTCTATTCAAAACTGTATAAATGACATATTCAAAACTGTACCTTGTGACTGGTACCACATAATTGCCAGGGAAAACCCCGATCTTGCTGGTATGCATTGATGTCCCTTTGAACCAGCCATCCTGGCAGCGCTCGAACACCAAAAACATCTCTCCCTTTCTGAGTTCCAGTTCATCCTCTTTCCGGGGAGTGTATGGATAGACAGCAACATACCTAGGATAGAAAAGAATATTCATTTCAGAGCAATTAACAGAGGATCACCAAGCTGCTGAGACAGTCTCCTTGGTATAAAGCTGTGATATTTATGGTTTTTGGTGCCAAAATAGTACTTGTAGGAAGATAAGGGTAGAGGTTAGCCTGCCAATCAGGTCACAGCCTGATGGTGACTCTTTGTGGACTGGCCTTCTCATAAGAAGGGTCCTGGGGACTTCCCCATCTCTCTCTGCTTTGATGTTCATTACTCAAGAGTTACTGCCAGAGCCCTGTGATGAACTGCACCCTTGGACTCACGTGGACCTTGCACCCACCAACCTGGGATCTTCCTGCATTCTGCATCATTGCATGGGGCTGTGTGAGTGTCTGAAGAGGGACTTGCAGACGAGTATTGGGCTGGACTGGGATGTTCCCCTGATAGATAAAGCTCTTTCTTGCATATATATGTGTGTGTGTGTGTGTCATATATCATATATACATGTATATGTATGTGTGTGTATGTATGTATGTATGTCACTGGATTTGTTTCTCTAGTCAACCAGGTCTCACACACAAAAGTTGCCAGTATTTTGTCCATAAACGTAGGCAGGTAGTATAAGCCGTAACCTGTCAATCGTGCTGGTATGTAACTCTCTGTAGACAGAGGCAGGATGCTTTCTGAGAAAGACCTGCTGGACGCAGTCCTCCCAGTGTGAGAGCAAACAACTCACCATAAGGAATCCACGAGATGTTAAAGAATGACTGTAGCTTCTGACGGTGCCACACCTGCTCCTGGGGATTAGATACCCACTGGGAGAGTTGGGCTCTTCCAATGGCACTTGTTAGGCTTGGGAAGTAGCCTTAAATGAGGACATATGGTACGCAATCCCACTGGGAAGCACAACATGCTGCCTTCCACACACGTGCCAAGCCTAAAGGCCTGAATGGCACCAGCTTTGTGTGCTTGGCTGGGAAAGATACTGAATTTGAAAAAGTCCAAAGAAAAGCAAGCCCAGATTAGAGAAAGTGTGAAATCACCCTACAATGCAAGGGGACCGGGACAGACCACACTACTCACAGTTTCTACCAACGCTACTCTAACCGGCTAACGTACACATCTACACAATACGGGAGCCACAGAAATTTAGATGTGTGCTGTCATTTGTAAAAGCCGAAGAAGATTTTTTTTCTGGGGCACCAATAGCTGGGGACATGCAGTTTGTCACACGCATATTCGAACTAGGTCTGATTTGTGAGAAATACCTTTCTGTTCTTAGGAATCCTAATGCGAGGAATACACAGGAAGAGAAAAAGCTCACCCAGGAGTTATACAAAGTGGCAGTTCTATGCACACACATAATATTGGAAAAAAGCAGAGAGCTTCTACACTATGCAAGAACATCACGCAGCGGGATGGCTGCCCACCACGCTCCCATATTAAACCCATTCTGTTTCAGCGGCTCCCTAATGATCGGCATGGCTGCACGGAAGCTTGCAGAACACAAACCCACTTGGCGGGCTATAAGCTTGTCATCTATTCCTATCAGAACGGTGCTTCTCTATCTCTGTTTGGGCTTGGCTTTAAAGGCACACTTGAACAGTAATAAACAACACCCCCACTTACACACTGGGGCGAGTCTGGGGCCGTAAATGCACAATCTGGTCAGCGGGGATTGCTGTGGGCCTTGGTCCTGCTCCGGACGCAGCAGCACCTGGTGGTGTGGAGGCGGCAGGGGTGGCCAGGAGCGGGGGTGGAGGGAGAGGAGGGTTCATTGTCTGGAAGAGGGAAGAAATAAAGAGTGGTGGGGAGAAGGGGGAAAAAATTACATCTTTGATTTAAAGTGGGAGGGAAATGGGATCCGAAGTATTGGAGAAATAACTTTAATGAAATCCACACTGAGCAGAACCTGCAAGGCAATTCTGATGAAAGTCCCCACCTCCAACCCCCACTTTAAAAAAAAAATCTATCTTTTATTCTGCTTTCAGATCTTAAAGCCACAGGATCCTTTTCAGCAAACAGGTAAATAATCTCCATTGGGACAAGGGAAAGAAAATAGGGAAGGAAGAAAGCAACACCTACACATAGTTTTAAGATTTATAACACTTTCAAGTACAGACTTAGACAAAAGTCTGAATGCTTTTCAGAAGGGCAGCTGTAATGCCCTGCTAACTAGGAATTAATTTGTGACTGTTTCTGTAACCTGAAACTTAAACACAACACAAAACAAGCTAGCTGCATACTCTATCACAAATCATCCCTTCAAAAGGAAAGTTCCTTTGATGCCCAGGCTCCCCAAAGGCCCAACAATAGCAAGCCTCAGTCATTGGCCTATTGTTGCCTTTCCTTCACTTTGCCAGCCTTTGAAATTGGGCCTTATCGAGGATGGTAATCTTTAACAAGCATACCAGTGAAAAGCTGCTGGTCTCTTTATGGGTATAGTCTAATGGGGTTCTGCCTACAGGATTGCAAGCCTTTTGAAAATCAAGGGAGCAATTGTTACCTTCTGATCTATAAACCACTGATAATTCTTTAGGGTATGTATTCTGAAACTCCTGGGAAAAGAGTCACAAAAAGACCACCTGCCTCCCCACCACAGCCTCCTCAAATCTTTGAGACACTAGATGCAAAATCTGGATCAAAGAAGACAAATGTACCTAGGAAAGTATCGATGGCTTCTAATACAAACCCAACCCAGTCCCACCCCACTCCCAACTCCATCTCCAGTTCCAACCCTCACCCCAACCGCCATCAAGTTGATTCCAATTCACTGTGACCCTAAAGGAAAAAAAAATAGGACATTAGGTGGCATGTTACAATTATCTCCTGCAGAGAAGCTGGTAAGTTCAAATGCCTAGTTTTTCTAAATCTAGTTCATAACAGTCATTTTGGGAGGGTAGTTAAAGTATAAATTCCATTAACATTTATGTCAGCTGACTGTTAACGTGCATAGTACTTTAGAAACATAATAAACTGAGTAGAAAAAAATTCATATTTCTAAATATATTCGGCAACTGTTTTACACATTGTACTTATTATTATTATTATTACTATTATTACTTTGCTGCAGTGACTTCCAGTTAGGAACTTTCCCACAATCCAGTGGGCGTGGTAGGTGAAAGCTTTCGTGTGAAAATAAATCAGGTACTAAGCAGCTGCTTCCTCCAAGTCAGGTCCCAAAGTGAGAACCTTCATGAAAAATCCATCCCCCATACCACGGAGTCCACTACAACCCACGATGCCCCTACATGGGATTTCTTAGGCTGTGAATCTTCACGTGAGCAGACCGCCTCATCTTTCCACCAGGGGGTGGTTGGCGAGTTCAAACTGCTGACCTTGTGATTGAAGAGCTGTCCAACACTTAGCAGGAAAGGAAAAAGCACCAGGGCAACCAAGTCAGTGAAACTCTTCGTAGAACACAGGGCAGCATTCAGATTTGTTTCAGCTCTGGAATCCATAGGTACTGGGGTTTTGAAGAAGGGGCCCTGGTAGCCTAGTGGCTACACTGAATACAAACCAAAAGGTGAGTGGTTTAAATCCACTAGTCACTTCCAAGGAGCAAGAAGAGGTCATCTACACCCATAAAGATCTGAAGGTTCTGAGACCCACAGGGTCAGTTCTACTCTGTCTTAGAGGGTGACTGTGAGTCAGAATTGGGTTGATGGCAGTGAGGCTAGCTTTTCTTTGAGCGGCTCTGGGAAGGGGCCCTGTTATTGCAGTAGTGGTTTTAGTGCCCTATAACAATCTATCGTCTCAGAAACCCTCTTTGGCAGTTTAAAGGATGACAGGGCAGTGGGGTGGGTACGTAGCCACCAAAACCTTTAATCAGCAGAAGGTCAAACATGCACGCCATCTGTCCTTATTGCAGGGACAAAGTAGAGAAAAACAGAGACCACTGTGGTCCAACACACAGTCAACAAACGGGATGTGAGTAGCAGGTCAGTGGCTGGGTGGGTGAGAGCACCAGTCTGCACTGTGCACAGAGGGGCACACCAGGAGGTATCAAAGAGTTGGCGGGAAAACCCACCATCTTTGAACTTCATTTTCCCATAGACTTTTAGAAGTTCCTCATGGAGAAAATTGTAAAATTACCACTTAGCTGGCTTTCACTGAACTCCAAAAGCCCACATCTCAAAATAGATGGCCCATGGCACTGCTGGCTACACGTACATGCTCAATAAGGAGTGACCCTCCCAGGGCCCAGCAATAACCACAGATACAGCAAGGGCTGGAAATGTAATGGCAGGCACAGGCTTAAAATGCCCCATGCCTACTCTAAGCAAAGCTTGATTTTCAAGAAGAAAAATGAAAGTAGCCTGTATCTTAAAAGATGCCCCAGTGGTACAATAGGTTAAGTCCTGGTGGGGAGCCAATCACAAGGTCAGTAGTTCAAGCATGTCACCTGTTCTGCAAAAAATGGCAAAGCTGTGGAGAGCCTGTGGAGAGCTAGAGTCTCTAAAATTCTACGGGGCAGATCTACACCCAATCCTACAGAGACAACATAGGTCAGAATCAACTAACCTGTGAACTCAACCAACCCGAATATCAGCCAAGGAGGCACCTAATTTTACCACAAAAACTGCATTTAAAATGTGCTTAAAAACTCAGAGTATACACAAGTATATATGGTGAAAGTATGCTTGTTTCATTTTTAAAATGGTATCTTAAGTTTATTAAAGTAAAGGCTGTACTACATTGTCTCCAAGAAGCCAAAGGAATTGAACTTTTTGTGGGTAAAGCAAAACCAAACCAGGGCTGGACCCAACCAGAGCCAGATTGAGGCGCTCTCTGGAAGTGGGTGTGGCAGAGAACAGGCTGCAGGGAGGGGCCAGCATGCCACACCCACATGGAGACAGGTCAGTAGGGAGGGAGAGAGAGCAAGCAAGTCTGGTCCCTAGGCTACTCAGAAGACTAAGGTCCTGCGGGGACCTAATGGGTCATAGAGGGGACTGGACAAACAACAACAGGACATGTCCGCAGTCTCCTTACTGAAGCAGACAGAGGACATGTTGGGGGTCACATGGTGGGGAAGCAATGTAGTCTAAGCCCCCAAAATGGACTGAATCAAGAAGGGAGTACTCCTGGATGGACAGTCAGGAGGAGAGAAAGAAAGGACACATGGTTCATGGGGGACATTGGGGAGGGGGGTGAGGAGCAGGCGTGGGCAGTTTCAGGGACAGGGGGAACAACAAGTGGTCCAGAATTGGTGGTGAGGAGGGTGTGGGAGGCCTGGTAGGGCTTAAGCAAGGGTAATGTAACTGAGAGGAAGTACTGAAACCCAAATGAAGGCTGAGTATAATAGTGGGACAGGAGGAAGGTAGAAGAAAATAGAGGAAAGAACTAGGAGGCAAAGGTCACTTGTAGAGGTTGTTTAAGTAAACACAGGCATGTAAACATGTAAATTTAATTATTTATGAGAAGGCAGGAATAAATATAAGTATATATTTATGGGTGTAGTACGAAGGTAGCAGGTGGACCTTGGGCCTCCACTCAGGTACTCCCTCAATGCAAGAACACTGTGTTCTCTTAAAATGGCATTCCATGATGCTCCATGGCTTGATACGATCACTGAAGTCAAACGAGTGCATAAGAAAATGTGGTGAAGAAAGCTGATGGCGTCCAGCTATCAAAAGATATAGCATCTAGGATCTTAAAAGCTGGAAGACACAAAAATGGCCATCTAGCTGAGAAGTAGCCAACTCCACACGGAAAAAACATACCAGTCACTGTGGTCATGAGGTGTCAAAAAGGTTAGGTCTCAGGCATCAAACAGGAAAAATTGTATGTGCACCTTCCCACTGAGGACAGGTGGGGGCATGAGCAGGAGTGGTGAAGAAAGCTGATGGTGCCTGGCTATCAAAAGATATAGCGTCTGGGGTCTTAAAGGCTTTAAGGTAAACAAGCAGTTATCTAGTGCAGAGGCAACAAAGCCCACATGGAAGAAGCACACCAGCCTGTGTAATCATGAGCGGTCAAAGGGAGCAGCTATCAAGCACCAAGGAACAAGAAACACACCACTGTGAGTGAGGGGGAGTGCAGGGTAGGGACCCAAGGCCCATTGGTGGGCATCTGGACATCCCCTTGCAGAAGGGTTGTAGAGATGGGTCAGTTGGTGCAGTGAAGTAAGAATGAAACATACAACTTTCCTCTAGTTCTTAAAGCTTCCTCCCCCCAACTATCATAATCCCAATTCTACCTTACAAATCCAACTGGATGGGAAGAGGTACACTGGTAGAGATGGGAAGTGGAAATACAGGGAATCCTTGACAGATGAACCCCTCAGGACCAGTAATGAGAATGAAGTTACCGACTGGATGGAGGAACGGTGGGGTAGAGAGGGGGAGCCAATTACAAAGATCTACACATAATCTCCTCTCTGGAGGATGGACAGTGGAGGAGTGGGTGAGGGGAGATGTCCAGCATCGTAAGATATGACAAAGTAATAATAATTTATAAAGTATTGAGGTTTGGTGGGGGGGGGGTAGCACAGAGGGATGGGAAAAGATGAAAAGCTAGTGTCAAGTGGTCAAGTGAAAAAGCAGATATTTGGAAAAGGATGATGGCAGCAGACATGCGGAGGTGCTTGGCACAGTATATGTATGTATGGATTGCGATAAGAGATGTATTGGGCCCCCAACAAAATGATTAAAAAAAAAAAAGGACTAAACAAGTAAATTTAAAATGGGTTAAAAAAAACCCAAAACACAACCAAAGCAGACTCACTGCCGTGGAATCCATGCTGACTCACAGTGAACCCCTGTGGGTTTCTGAGACGGCAACTGCTTTGGGGAGCTGGAAGCCCAGTCTTTCTCCCTTGGAGCTGCTGGTGGTTTCCCAGGGCCAATTATGTAATTGCAGCCTGATGCTTAACTGCTACACCAGCAGGGCTCCTCCTGGGTAAAGGAAGGCTATTTCTTAGTAGCTAAGAAGACAGCCCTGTCTATTACTTTTACAAAGGGTAACAATCAATGGGCTATAAGATGTGGTGGCATAAATGGATATTCACAGAGATGGCAAAGGTTGCTCCTGAGACAAAATACAGGTACAGCTTTCTTTCATCTTTGTGGAAGCATGCTGTGGTTGGTGTTGCTGTGTGTCCGAGTCCCATCCATTTCACAGCAACCAACCCCACGTGAATGCAGAACAGCCCCGCAGGTTTCCTAACAGAGGGCCAGATCTTTCTCCCCTGGGGTTGGTGGAGGGGTCTGAACTGCCAACCTTTTGATTGTCAACATAATATCCCAGTCTCCTCTGACAAAAGCACAGAAGATCTTCAAAGTGGGGCAGCTTTTTTCCCACAAGCTGGGTTAAGAATATTCCGGGATGTGTGTCTATGTGCAGGTGTGTGTGCTTGAGTGTATTAGAAGTACACAGGGCAAGACCACAAGAATAAAGTGTTATGCAAATAAGATTACTAGATGTTGCTTAGCCCTGTGCAGTTTATAAATGATAGGGCTCTGGTGGGCCCAGAGCTGTGCACACTAGGAAGAACTGTTGGCTGTTTCATAAATAATGAAACTAAAATCATCTGATGATGTGGAAGGTCAAAAGGTAATCTACCGTATATTAGGCTTCAGGCAATCAGCTATCCTGCAAAACCTGAAGTTGCCACAGCACTCACCGCAGCCATGCCCTCAACCCCGGGCCGACCTGGAGCCCTGCCTACCTATCCATTGTCCTGGCCAGTCCAGGTCCTGCATGCACTAAGGTGCACGCCCCTGCAGCAGATAAAGACAAGCACAGGCATGACAGAAACATGCCATATTTTGTTAACAAGACTGTAATGTTGTTTAGAAATAGATACCAAATGCTGTTCCACTTCACTGCTTTTAAACAAGAGATGTGTGTCAGAAGAGACCTGCTCCACAGGGTTTTCCATCCTCTTTATGAAAAATGTCCTTATTCCGTGATACCTCAGGGTAGAATCAAACCGCTCACCTTTCAGTAAGCAGCCAAGCTCAGATCATATCACTCCAGACTCATTTTCATGAGCGACCAAGCCTACTGCCACCAAGTCAATTCCTACGTAAAAGCTCATCCGCAGAATTTCAAAACAAAATCATACAGGAGCAGAGAGCCTCACCTTTCTCCCTTGGAGTGGCCCGTGGGTTTGAACTGCCATCTTGCTTAATCAATGTTTAGCCTACAGCACCACCAAGGCTCCTTTGTCATGAGACACTACCGGCTAAACGCATGCAGTCTGAAAAACATTTTTTTCCTCTTCACTTAACTTT
The DNA here is from genome assembly GCA_004026705.1 of Nesogale talazaci. Lineage (NCBI taxonomy): Eukaryota > Metazoa > Chordata > Mammalia > Afrosoricida > Tenrecidae > Nesogale > Nesogale talazaci. The sequence continues at coordinate 190,544 of PVJH01000996.1, read as the reverse complement.
AGGGAATCATGGCCAGTCCATATAACCAAGGGGTAGAGCTGTCTATACACAAGACCCAAGACACAAACATATAGATAAATAAAAAGAGTATTATTTTGGTGTTCATTGAAACTGAGCTTCCTGCTTGCGAGTTCATAGACTCAAAACTATGAATCACGCCACCAGTATTTGGGAATGGTCTGAGAGGGAATCACAACTTTTAAATAATACCCGTTTTAAAACAAACAACTCAAAAGCAAATTGACAAATGCTTGCTAAGGTAAAAAGCAATATACTTTGCATGCCCACTTCTATTCCTCAGATCCACTGATCTTGAAATATGAGAAAATTTTTACTTGTAGAAGGATACGCTTTGGGGTCACTTCTGGCTGAGCCTTTTAGGTAAGTTCTTTGACTACCTTGTCAAGAAGAGCGGCACTGGGTTCCAGGACACAGTCAGGCCATATTTACTAGAGGATTTGATGGGAAAGGTCCAGGATGTGGTGTGAAACCTTCCTCTTGGACATTCTCTTCTTGGCTGCTTGTTTCCATGTGCCCATGCAGACAGAGCTAGACCAGGCACATAGCTGTTTTGAGCACAAATTCAACGATAGTGTTCCTTTATTGCCAACTGTCCCTATGTGTATTTTCTCTCCCAAAGCAGAGAAGTGACAGCTAAAGGTGAACTTTGGGGATTTCTGAATCCCTCCAGTCCTAGCTTCGTTCTTCTCTACACTTGTGTTTTCCAATACACCTCCAAATTTAGCTCTATCCTTCACTATCTGTTGGTCTTTCCATATCCTGATGTGTACATACACTGGTATACGAAGAAACAGTTCAAGCTACTGGCTGGTGATGCTCCCTGAAGTCCACAGGGCCCTAGTGTTAGCAGCACTGCCATCTATGAGCAGCGGTGTTCCTACAGTTATTCAGGCATTTTGCTTTATTTTTTCATAACAAGTGGGAAGTGGAAAGACGAAATGCTGAGCCTCATGATTAAAATAGGTGTTAGAACTCAATAAAATTGAGATAAAGATGTACAGCGGTGAAGTTCCCCACCCCTCTCAACTGGAGAGAGGGACATTCTGAGAACTGTAAAGAGAAATAAGAGAACACGCACACTCTCTTAAGGATCAATGTTCATGAGATCATGTGGAAAAGCAATCAAATTTCTTTTTATTGTTATACATTTAAAGGCGAGAGAGTTTATACTAACTCGTTAACATTGTACATATGAATATAAGGTCTAGTGAAATGTAAAATGGAGTTAACAGATACTTGATATACCATATATACTCGAATATAAGCCAACCCAAGTATAAGCCGAGGTACCTAATTATTACCTGGGAAACCAGAAAAACTGATTGACTCCAGTATAAGCCTAGGGTGGGAAATGCAGAAGCTATTGGTGAGTTTCAATAATCAAAACAAATGAAAATAAAATTACTAAAAATTGAGACATCAGTGGAGCATTGTATTTAAATATTTATTTTAAATAAAAAACATAACTAAAATGACAAGTCATTTAACATTAGTAAACCAGCATAGAAAGTGGAAAATGGGTTCAACAAAAACAATAAGGTATCGACAATGATGCCTTAAGAGTACTATTCCCTGAGGATGCAGCCGACCGAAAGCCTCTTAGGCCGGCTGCCACGCCCACCACTAGCAGCAGCGATGCGACATATGGGAAGTGGCTGGGTCTGGATCTGGGTCTGGGTCTGTCAGGTACCACTGACCCGTGCTTAAGCCGAACCCCAGTTTTTCAGCACAAAAAATGAATACACGGCTTAATCACAGGTATATATGGTAAGTGGTCTCCTTTCATGTCTTGAAGCACAGCAGATACTTGCCTTTGTATTGGAGAACCTCATTTCCAGTCAGGAGTCTCTGGGAGAAGTCAACTATTAAGCAATTGCCAACAGATTGGACATTCTGACAGGCCACAGCCATGGAGACTCCATGGATCTGGTCTACTCTGCACACATGGGGTTCACCATGAGTCAAAATCAACTCAATGGCAAGTGACAACAGGAAAGATTACTTCCAGGTAGAGAAAATGGGTTAATAAGTGTTTCTTAAATGAAAAAATGAATGAACAAACACTCTGTGCTTCTACCTTCTATTTATTTTTTATTTTAAATCATCTTATGGGGGTTCAAACAGTTCTTATCACCATACATACATAAATACATACATTGTGTCAAGCACATTTGTACAATTGTTGCCATCATCATTTTCAGAACTTTTGCTTTCTACTTGAACCCTTGGTATCAGCTCCTCACTTTTCCTACCTGTGATGAGCAGGTTTGTTATGCCAACATGGCCACAGAAGATTGATAGGTCTGTTGTGACAGCACGGCCAATGAACACACGGGATGAATTGAAGGGCAGAGATAGGAAGGGCTCAGTAAGTCCCGCCCTCTCTCTCTTGCTTTTGGATCTTCGGACCAGAGAGTTGCCTTATTCGTCCTGTGCCTCGACTTCCAAACAACACGATCCGTGGGACACCTAATCGTGGACTGTGTTGCTGTGAGTTGAGGTTCCTTCAAGTCCTGCTTCACCACGCTCCTGGGACATACATCTCTTGAGCTGGGTACTGTTGGACTCTGTCACCTGGCTGACTGTTGGTGACCTGCCTTGCTGTTTGCTGCCTGTGACCAGATAGCCTGAAGTGCTCTGCAGAGGACTACTCAGCGGCCCTCAAGACTTGAAGGACTGCCAGTCTTCCAGCTGTCTCATGCAAGTGAGTTGCACCAAGCAATCTGTACTGCTTTATAGATTACTTGTTTCTTTCTTATCTTATATACTCTACTTGCTATATAAATATATAGAGAATTACTAGTGTCCTGGTTTTATTTCTCTAGAGAACCCTTTCTGACACACTACCTTCTATTTAATAGAGCTTGATATGTATCAAGAGTTTTAGGTTTCTAAGAACTAAATATTATATCATTGTAAGTGAGGGGGGGTGTACAGATTGCGGACCCAAAGCCCATCTGTAGGTGAAGCGACATCCTCTTACAGAAGATTTGTGGAGAGGAAACGAGCCAGTCAGGGTACAGTATATCAATGATGAAATCTGCAACTTTCCTCTAGTTCTTAAATGCTACCTCCCATCCACTATCACAATCCCAATTCTACCTTACAAATCCGGCTAGAGCAGGGGATGTACACTGGTACAGAGAAGAACCGGGAACATGGGGAATCCAGAACAGATGATCTACCTAGGACCAATGGGGAGAGTGGTGATAACGGGAGGGTGGAGGGGAGGTGGAGTAGAAAGGGAAAATCAATTACAAGGATCTACATATGGCTTCTTCCCTGGGGTATGGACAACAGGGAAGTAGGTGAAGGGAGACATCAGACAGTGTAGGATATGACAAAATAATAATAATTTATAAACTAGGGAGGGTTTGGGGGGGGGGGGTAGGGAAATATGAAGAGCTGATACCAGGGGCTTAAGTGGAAAGAAAATGCTTTACAAATGACGATGAAAACAAATGTGCAAATACTGTAGTCAAACTATGGATGATGTATGTATGGATTGTGATAAGAGTTGCAAGAGCATCCAATAAAACGATTAAAAAAAAAGAGTTCTAGCTTCCTGAGATATTCTAGTCCATGTTGCATCTATGGAAGTTTCTGCTCTAACTTATTCACTGCTACAAATTCCAAAACTCCTGCCAATTCCAAAGACTCATGGGCCTCTCGGACCACCAGAGTCGGTGTCTGATCTCTGTGCTTCCAGAACCCTTTCCTGCTTTTTTTTGGTCAGCAACAAATTCTCCTAATCTCCCTCATGGATCACAAAGAGCTAAATATATAGGCTACCTCGAGAATTCGAGACCACTGCATTTGTTTGACCACACTCACACATTCTCTGTATGCATGTGCACGTGTGTATATCTTCCTTTTTTCAAAAACATGCTAATCAGGTTACAGATATGTGGAATATATCTGTTTCCTAAATTGCCCACCAGCAATATTGGACCTGGATACCTTGTGACATCTTGCAACCACGCCACAACACTCAGCTCGTACAGAGTGCCTGTCTACTCAAGTCTATTACTCACTCCCGGATTTGCCTGCCATCGTGCAGAAGATATAAGAAGGAGATTTTCATCCTCCTCATCCGCAAATTATTTGCAAGAAAACACAACTATTAATATTCTGCTGGCTGTGTTAGACAGACTTTATACCAGCCTTGTTCGTAGTGGTGGGTACTTAACATTTTAACTGTGACATGTGAAATATATGGGACATTATGTTCATGACTTCATTCTGCATAAAAAATAGGCAAGCTCCTACTTTTGAGAAAAGTACTAGAAGTAATTTTCACTTCTTATACTAGTGTTGGCATTTATTACCGAATTACTGACACTAAAAAGCACAGCTCCTCTTTTGAAAAGCCATATTCTACTGCTAGGATCGTGACCCTCCCTGAGGGAGCACTGTACATTTTAAATAAAACACTTGCTGCAATTCATGCAGGATGTATTGGGCACACACTCCAGAGATCTCGCCACTCCCACCAAACATACTAAACCCCAAACACTGCTGCCAACCTACCAGAGACTTTGAGATGGGGGTTTCTCCTGGGGATGACAGACAGGCCTGTTTATAATTAGTTTTTCATTAAATAGAATTGGCACTGTAGCATGTTGTTTAATAAACCTCTTATTGTTTAACATGCAGACTTACTTATATAATCTTAGGATAAAATGAGGAAATGCAAATTGTTTTTCAGTATAGCCATGCTCCCTCGTGACCATTGATATGCCCCCGAGTCAGCTTGGCCATTTGTAATCCTGGACATTTTTTTTTTCAGCCCACAAGGGCTGAAGCACGGCCAGCCTTATAGCTGTACCACTAATTTTTTTTTTTCCAGATCAGGAAAGCTTGGCTTTTTTTCCCTTCTTTAAGAAATCTAGTTGGAGTTTTTCAATAAAAGTTAATTGAACTTCATCTTCTCCCCAGAGGAGTCAAGGCACAACTTCTCCCCTTCACCAAACAGTCGTGCTACCAGCAAAGCTGTGACAGTCCAGGGAATATGCCCAAACATTTTAACATCTATTTCAATACAAGACCATGCTTTATTCTGCTAAGGAAAAGTTCTCAGTTTCACATCATCAAGCTAGAGAACAGAACAGAGTTTCTCAACCTTCCTCAAGCCACGGCCCTTTAATATAGTTTCTCATGTTGTGGTGACCTTCCAACCATAAATTTACTTTCATGGCTACTTCATAACTATAATTTTGCTATTGTTATGAATTGGGTAACCTCTGTGAAAGGGTTGTTCAACCCCCAAAGTTGGTAGTGACCCACAGGTTGAGGACTGCTGCTATAGATATTCAGGATGTCCAGGGTTGAAATGCAAATTCTCTGCAGGAGTCTGAACTGGCATGGATCTGTTCAAAGCCTCACATTCCTCAGCATTCAAAGAAGCAGTAAATAAACAGAAGCACTGACCTAGCTCAGAGAGGCTTTAAGGACTGTGGTTTCTTGAAGCTTGATTGCCTATCATGTGAGCAACAGAGAATCAAACTACTGTATTGTGTTTCTGCTACCCAGAATTGCATTTGTTTGTTTCTTCTCTTGAGTTGGGCTGCAATTCGCAAGGTCCACAGTTCAAAGCCACCAAATAACTCTTTCGGAGAAAGACTGGGCTTTTGACTCATGCAAAGAGCACGGTCTCGGAAACCCACAGGGGCAGTCCTACCCTGTCCTGCTGGATCTCTAAGAATTGGAATCAACTTGGAGGGAGTGGGGGTGGGGGAGAGAGATGACCCTCAAGATATAGCATTGAAAGGCTCCCTCACATTATCATGTTGATTTTCCTTCAGAAAACATAGCATCCTACAGAAATCTAAACACCAATTGCTTTAAACAAACAAACCACTGCCATGGAATCAATTCTGACTGTGGTAATTTCCTTTTTCCTGAAAAGGGGGCAACAGGCTAAATATGTTTATTTAGCCTAAACAAGAAACCTGAAAATATGAAGTTTTGATACCAATTTACTGTGTGACCCAAAGCAAACTCACTTCCCTCAGTGATTCTATAAATGTATCTTTCTAAGGAAGAAACCATGATCTAGAAACTCAAAGGATATAAAGGTCAACCTTTCAGAAAATCAGGCTCAACTTTAATGAAAATGAAAAGTACATTTCAAAGGTGTTCTAATAACTCCAGGTCACTGATTGTCACTGTTTAAAAAAAAAAAAATGCTGGCAGAGCAAGAGACTTCTCATTTTGTCAGCAAGATGAACACTAGCTCATAGTAGTTGAATGAATGAGAGCCTCGCACACAGCAAGTATCAACGGGGGGCTGCAGGCAGAGTGTCCCTGGGTCACACAGGGAAATTCTACCAAGATAAATGAAGGTGGTAGAAACGACACTTACCGCAAGGGCTGCCTGGTAGGGAGCATCTGGTGGGAAAGTAAACGCAGGGCCAGCTGTCACCGGGCTGCTTGGGGGTGGGGTCACAATTAACCCAGTGGTGCTTATATGAACCTGCCAAAACAAAAGGAAATGAAGACAAGTCATGATTTTGTGGGAAGGATTGGTGGTTGGATGGAGTTTCTATTTTGAGACTCCAGAATCCCTTTCCATCTCTTCAACTCCAAATTAAACCAGCCTCAACGCCTAGAGACCTCAATGTGCGTCAGGGTTAAAAATGTGCTCTTGCTGTTTCAGAAGTAGATCTGAAGGCCTTTTATCCAAGGTGCCTCTGAACGGCCTCAGACCTCCAATCTTTTGGTTAGCATAAAACAAGTTAACCACTTGCACGACTCCCTGGTTACCTGGCTCCTATCAGGTACAAGAATTCTTCATTGTGCTAGACATGGGGAAGTCATGTGTTACAGATTGGCCACTACAGTGTTTCACATACCGCTACCGCAAACCAAACTGACCTTTCAGATGGTTGACCTTGGCTAAACTAGCCTGCTAATAATTTCTCTGAAGATCCCATTAAGGTTGTTGTGGCTGTCTATGAATGCTAAATCTGTGTTCAACTCTTTAAGAAGCTTGACATTTTCAGGATCGATTTTCACGACTTGACCTAGCATGCAATTATTTATAATCCCTTTTTAGGAAACATGTCAAGGCCAATTAGCTGTTTTCAGAGGTGTCTTATGTACTATACACTCCAAGATTAATTTACTAGAAAGAAATTGAGTGATGCAGGTCATTTCATTGCCTACGCGCAGTTACACAATCCGTTTCACTCAAGCTGCATTTCATGTCCAACCGAAGAATGCAGGGGGATAAAGTGGTGCTAAAGAAGGAGGCAGAGAGGTTTGTAGACAAGTGAGAGGTGTTTTTCCTTCCTCTCCACCACTGAAGGAGTTGAAGGGCTCCTGACCGAAGGAGGAGCTGTTCCGTGCTGGACTGCTAAGCAAGTCAGCTACTCTGAGGAAGGAAGCCAACACTTTCTAGTCCCGCCAAGAGGGAGTCTAGGGAACCCACAAGGAGCAGCTCTATCCTGGCCCTACACGGCTGCTAGGCGTCAGCATCAACGTGGTCCACGGCTGTGATTTTTGCTTCTTATTGTGGAACGTGGCTGGTTGGTCCTTTCTCCCCCAAAGGAGTCACGAGACACCCAAAATGCCAGGCTTTGTATAATAAACACTTGATCCCAAGCATATGTTCCTCAATCCCCTTAAGCTAAAGAAAAAAAAAAAGTTATCAGGTCCAAGAAAAGCTCAGCGACTTAGCTCCCAGAGAACCTGAAGGGTCTGGTTTCAAGCAGGGTGAGGCTGTGCCCAGGCCGGGGGTAACGACATCACGGCTCACTGAGAAACCTGCTTCCATGGGAGGAATCCACCTCCTCTAAAGAGGTGTATCCGCCAGTCCCTCCACCCAAGGAACCTAAGTAGGTCCTGGGCGGGGGTGCGGGGGGTGTCATTTAAGAGTTTCTCATCACGCCAAAGTCTATTTCTAATCGATTTCTAAAGGAAGTACAGTGGTTTCCATGCTAGAATCAAGCTCGAAAACCTTCAGTTATTTTATCCGAATAGGTCTATTTATATATAACTAGACATCTATGAGTGGGCAGCGCACCAAAGTAGCAGGCTTTTTTAGAAGACAAGTGGAGTTCGCCTGAGGGTGTATCTCCTTACGAAGGAACTTTTGGGGCAGAGGTACACAGATACCAAAATACTGCTCCCTGGACTTAACCCTGTGCCTGAGAATAGTCTCACTGGTGTTGGATGGGTCTCAAACAGAGGAGCCCGTGGCCCTTGAGAGAGCCTCAATCTGAAGTCAGGATATTTCTGTTTATTATATGATGTCAAGTCGGTCTGACTATGGCAGCCCCAAGTATAAGGGGCAAAAAATGCCTCTTGGTCCTGTGCTTTTCTGTGACTGATTGTGGATAAGACCACCAATCCACAGAATTTTCACTGGCTACTTTTTGGAAGTAGATTGCTAGACTTTTTGACCATTTCAGTCTGCAAGGCGATTCGCAACCTGACCCTTTCACAGGGGTCGCCCGATTCATAACAGTAGTAGAATTACAGTTATGAAGTAGCAACGACAATAATTTTATGGTTGGGGCGTCACGACAACATGAGAAACTATATTAAAGGGTCACGGTATTAGGAAGGTTGAAAACTACTAGTCTACAAGCTCTACTGAAAACCTGCTCAGGCTGCAGTCTTCTGCACTGTTCCTCCTTCCCTCAGGAAACTGCAACTTAGACGGGTCTTGTCTGCATGCGGAGGCCACAGAGCTGGGGCATTTCGAGACCACAACAAAAGTGAGTGTGGGGCTTCTGTCTTACCCTGGGGCCAGTGGTACCATCAAATGGCACAACAATGCTGAGCATTCACAGTCACTTGTCCAGTTAGAGTCAAAAATACCCGAAGAGTGGCACGACATGCTTGGTGCTTATTTGCTTTCACATACAGCAATCCTGAACATGTGTGTACCTCTGTCTGATGACCCACCAGGCTAGCACGGCATAATCTCCCAAAGCATGAATTTCTAAGTTCAGTCATCACTCAAAAGTCAGCAAACACAATGGTGAGTAAGCCCAGGAAAACTCGCCCGAATCTGAAGTATCAAAAGTGCTAATGGCAATCAGTAAAACATGGAAATAACAGGTAGAGATGTCTTCTCTATTGGAGCCAGCTAACAAGTATCCTGTGGCATTGTAATTATACAACCTGAAAGGGAAATCTAGCACATAGGAACAGGACATCCAATGAGAGAATGAACTCATTTCTATAAACAGACAAGTTTAGGTCTCAAGATAGACTTAAAAATTCATGATAGGGCTGAGCCCCGGTGATGTAGTGGTTGTGCGCGGGACTGTGGCCCACTGGGTTGGAGGTTCAAATCCAGCAGCAGCTCTCCAGGAGCAAGGCTGAGCCTCCTACTCCCACCACAAGGGCAGTGATGCCCCACCCCCCAAAAAACAAACAAAAATTCATGATAATTAGGTATGACATGTAACAGCATTAGTTGTTGATAACAACACTTTCTCTCCTTTTCAAATAAAATACACTGTTATAAATCAGATTGTTGCCACTGGAATCATCTGGACCATAGCTTGAATTAACCTTAAGAACTGTGTGAACTTGGCAGCGTGAGCTGGTGTTACTTTCAGATCCAGTGCTTTCAGGTGCCTGTTGAGTTGTGCCCCAGCCAGGCAAAGCACAGAAGAAATGAAGCCTCATGACTACAGTGGAGGTTGCCAGCAGTGCAGTGAGATAGTAGTACATGACATGGAACATTTCTAAAGGGAGTTTGGCAAGTGATTCAAGATGGAGGGGCAATGATAAATCCGAAAAGAAGAGGAGATGGCCAAGACTGCTAGTCTGCCCCACATCCACTCTCCCTTCTGTCTTATTAGCAAAGTGTGCCGCATGTCCCGCCAGGAGAAAACATTCTACTTTGCCATCTTCCTTTGCAGTCAGCAGTGGCCATGTGCGCTGATGCCATGTTAGTAGAAATGTATAACAGCGTCTAGGAAGCTAATTATAAGATGGGAACGTGCCCTCTGGCGGCCCCCCCCTTTTTTTTCTGTTTTGCACCATCCCATTGCCTGTAATTTGGTCGTGATGCTAAGAACCTCATGGTCATTGAGAAGCAAAAGGAGAAGGAGCTCCACAAAGGGTGGAGTGGTGAGAAGGTGCCCTGATGATTTCCTGGAGCTGTCATACCAACCCTGGATTTTACTTGGAGAAAGATAAACATGAACATTTTTAGGCCTCTTGTGTTTTCTAATAAATGTGATCAAACCTAATCCTAACTGATAAAGGTAGGGGTTGAATATTTGAGAGAAAAAGTACTCACAGGAGAGAGGAAAACAATTTGGAATGTCCCCCAATACCTGGAGATATTCCGTCATGTCCATTGCTGGGCAAGGGAGAAGGGCCCTGGTGTAAGGTGTCTCAGGGCTGATAATCAAGTCAGCAGTTCAAACCCACAAGACCCTCTGCAGGGGAAAGATGAGGCTGTCTCCTCCCTTAAAAACTTATAGACTTGGAAGGGATGATCTGTCTAGGGCACGACATAGCACTGATGAAATACATAACGATTCTCTAGTTCTTTATTATTTCCTCCCCTTACCATCATGGTCTTTGTTTCACCTCATTAATCACGTAAGTCCACTGGTATAATTAAGATCATTTGAAGCATGAAAGCCAAGATAGATAATCCTTCGGAAACAGTTAATGGGAGTAATGATTCCCCAAGGAATCATTATGGGAAAGAGAGGGGTAGGAGATGGGGGGAGGGGAAGGGGGGAAGCGGAGGGGACCCTGATAGCAATGATGACTGTACAACCCCACTGAAGGGAAACAAATGAGAAAACTGCAGGTGAATACATTGGATTATGTGAAATAGTCAATAACAACAACAACAACAACAACAACAACAACAACAAATTATAGCCTAGGAATTCCCCTTGTCCTGTAGGCTCACCATGAGTTAGAATCCACTGGCTGGCACTGCGTGGGTGATGGTGACGGTTCACACACATCGTACAAGCGACGTACTCCATGTTTTATGGTGGATGGTAATACCCTACAAGGTACACAGTCCCCTCAGCAGTCAGGTTTTCCGTAAACCTGGGCTGGAGAAACCTGGCAGCACTCCAAACATCTCCTAGACGCTCCTAGAAATAACTTCTCCCTGAAGCCACACATCACCACTGGGTCTGGAACGAGCTGGGGTAGGGCTGGAATGTTTGATGGGAAACGTTTAAATGAAATACAGAGAGAGCTTTGTTTCCTAAGCCACTCAAACCAAAAGCAGAATAGCTTTGTTTTCCTAATCTTCACTCCCAGCTCTGGGGTGTCACCATCAGACAAATGACATGCTCACATCAAACGGCTGAGTTCTCTTCAAAAGAGGTAAGGCTGTCCATGTACCCTCTTTTCTCCTACCCCAAACCACAACTATTCTTATTCTGAGTTGCTACTATGTAGCTTTTATTTCAAGAAACCATCCCTGTACAAATGCTGCAGGGGCAGAGCATAAAAATACTGAGTCAAAATGGCTCAAACTTTTATTAAGCTAATAGCCATTCTGAACCGGCCCTCTTACTCAGAACCTTATTTTAAAATCCTCAGCTTTGAACTTTTTCAGGTTACCTCATTCAATACTGTATGTTGTGTCCTATAATCTATGATTCTTTTCTACAGGGTATAATTAACCATATATAAACTATCGTGGTTCTCCCTTTCATCCATTTTTTTTAAAAGTGACTCATTCATTCAGCAAGTATTTACTGTGAGTGAGTGCTTATTATATATCACCTTGTGGGTATCAGTGAACAAAAGAAAGAACCCTGCCCTCTTCACTCTGGGGTTCTACTAGTATAGTAAATATTCAAACTCACTGTCATCGTTGAGTCTGTCTCCCAGGGAACCCACTTAGGGGTTTCTAAGACTATAAATGTACAGGAGTAGGTAGCTTCATCTTTCTTCCAAGAAACACCTGTAGTTTTGAATGCCCACCTGGCAGTTAGCACTCCAACACCTGGGCTGATGCCTAACTCAAAGTGTCACCAGGGGTCTGGTATGTGTCTGTATACATCCTATTTCCTTCAGAAGATCAAAATGTCCATGATCCCAACCACGTAATACCAGCAAGGCCCCACTGTTCCATTCCAAAAGAGCCCACATTTAACTCAGAATTATTCTATGGCACAGGTGGGAGATAGAAGCTGAAAAAGAATGTTGAATAAAATTATAATTGTAAAAAAAATTTTTTTTTTAACTTTATGGTTCCAAAATGACACTTAATAAACTGTAAACATCTTGAGAACTGGGATCATGTGTCTTTGTCTTAGTGTCCTGTGTTTTAGGAAAAATAAAACAGCTGTATTTTTATAGTGCAAAAAGTACAACTATATCGCTTGTTAAAATTGTTAAAACAAGCGATTTGAAAGACATCTCTCCAGCTCACAGAGCAGGCTGCTGAAGACCAGACTCTCAAACCTGCTACTTAAAATACAGCTACCAGTGAATTAAATATTATATTTTATGCAAGTAATTTATTAGGCCAAAATTGCTTTATTTAATTTCATCATTTCCAAGTATTATATATGCAGGCACATTATTAATGAGTGCGTGTGATTTGAGAAAAACACAGTAATTGAAATTACGACAATGCTGTGACTTAGGCAGGGCCATAGTTAGGCTCATTTTCCCGACCAGAATGAAGAGACTGAAGGCCTCACATAAGGACATCCACCACGACCATGTTTTATGTATCATGAGGTCCACAGTGCCTACACCGATACAGTAACACAAAGCACTCAAGAAATATTTGCCAAATGAATGACTGTCATCGACTACCATGTGTATTTTTGTTGATGAAGAATAAGGTACAGTCAAATGTGCTTGACACAAGGGATGTATGTATGAATTGTGTTAAGAGTTGTATGAGCCTCAAATAAAATCATAAAAAAAAAAAAAAGAATAAGGTACAGTTTTGTTTGGGTTTTTTTTTCCCCCCCAAAGATAGTTCAAAGCTGAGCTGATTCTAATTTTAAGGAAATGTTCCCTTATGTCTTTTCTTTACAACTCAGAGAAGCCTCAGTCTCAAGGTAGGCAATGTGGGAGGAAGCAGCTGAAAACGGGGCTAAGTTTTACTTGGTAAAACCTCCCACTCTACTAAGGGGTGTGCAATGAAGGATTGCTGTGGTGAAACTAACCCAATTCTATTGATCTTATTTTATGAGTTCTGATCTGCCCTTTGCAAACTACTGAGTCATTCTGAGTAACTTTCTCTCTCTTCAAAATAAAGAAAGGGTTTCCTTCCCAGAGAAGCTACAGTTCTGAAGGCGAGAGAAAACAATGGGAGACCCTGGCTGAGACAGAGTTCACACACTGGACTGCTAACTGCCTGAAAGGTTGGAGGTTCGAGTCCATGCAGGAGTGGCTCAGAAGAAAGGCACGGTGATATGCTTCTGGAGCCCAGGGATTCAGGATATATTCAATGGTAACAGATCCACGCTATTTTTTAAATGCATTTTTGATCACGTACCTGAGAAGGGGCACTGCAGGAAAGCCCAGAGAGCTCGCTGATGCGGGCGGCAGCGGTGGGGTTGCTGGAGCTTATGAGGACAGGGGGGCTGATCTCCATGGAGTGGCGGTTCTGAGACGCCTGGGAGGACTTGTTGGCCATGGTGAGGGAAGTGAAGGAATGCCTTTTTTTGGTGTTCTTCTTGGTGTCGGAGTGCTTTGGGGCAGTGCTGCTCTGGGCTGCCACTGAAGTACATTCTCCAGCATCGACTCCTGGAGGCTTATCCCATTCTATCAGCTGCTTAGCAGCCGAGTTAAACTGCAAAGAAATCAACAAATTGACTTAAAAACGTTAGATAGCAAGCGAGAGTTACTGAGATTTATTTTCAACCTTCTTTCCTGTTTCTATAATCTAAAGTTGTCACGTTAAGGTTCACATGTGCAAGTTTTGTTTGTTTGTTTGTTTTTTTCATTGAGATGGCTACTCTTTTATTCCTGGGGATTTCATTGAACATGGCATACAGATGGTAAAAGAATAAACAATCCTAGTTAAACACTGTATTGCTGTTGTTGTTATTAATTGATGTAGGGCTTACTCCAGACTCATGAAGATCCTGCGCACTATAGGGACAAAATGCTGAGCCATCCCCATGACCCCTGAAGAGCAAACTGGTGTGATCTATAGAACTTTGACTAGCTGAGTTTGGGAAGCAGAGAGTCAAAGCTTTCTTCTTACTTCAGCTTAGTTTGTAAGCTCTGATGAAAACAGTTCAGCATCATACAAGTCTTCCCTGATGTTTGACGGGATGTGTGTTGTACGTTGGCTGGGAAGAGAACCCAGGTATGCCACATGGAAGGTAAGAAATTACCACCAATGTCCTCTGTTACAAGTTCACCAAAAACCAAAGTCACCACAGTCTAGTGAATTCCAACTCACAAGTGACGCTTTAGGGCAGAGAAGAACTTCTCCAAGTCTGTAAATCCTTACGAGGGCAGGCTGCCACAAGTTCTCCACAAATCAGCTAGTGGATCCAAACTGCCACCCTCGTGGTCAGCATCGGGGGACTTTAACCACTGTGCCACCAAGGTTCCAATCAAAGGCAAGAGGGTTAAAACAAATCTGCTGCCAACAAAACCACCATCACCCCACCCCCCGCCCCGCCACAAATTCTCAGCATGTCTCATATTTTAATTTGCCTGTAACAGATTTTTTTTTTTCAATTGACAGATGGAAATTACAGAGGAGTGGGGCCCAGGTGAAGCTGCCTGATGGAGCAGACCCCATTTCCTGATAATGATTAGGGGCCCCAGACCCATCTGCAGGGTGTCTAGTCAGACTGAGCCACTGACGGACCTGCAAGAGCCTCGGTCAAGCAGAGATCATTGTCATCTGGATTATGCTGGATCCAACTCGACACTCTGTAGACACGACCTGAATGCATTCTGGGTGAGAGTATCTCTTACTGGTTACTGGTTCCCTGGCAGAAATTTTCCTCATGACGTTTTGAATATTGTTGGGGTTCTTTTCCTTCTTGCGCTTTATTAGTATGTGTGTCTGTATACTAATGTTATTATAAAATAAAAGTTGTCTAAGGGGTCAAAAGATACACACAGAGATAACATCAGCAAAATAAAATAAAGAATGTAAGTTATTTGGATAGTGCTTTTTTTCCCTCGATGATTTTATTGGGAGTCCTCATAGCTCTTATAACATTTCATACATTATTTGTATTAAGCATATTGTACATTTCCAACTATTTTCTACTTGAGTCCGTTGTATAAGCTTCTCTTTCCTCCCCCCCCCCTTTTCTTTTAGAAACCACTTTACTGGGGGCGCATACAACTCCCATCACCATCAATACATGTCAATTATATGCAGACCACATCTGCACATTTGTTGCCATCATCTCTCTCGAAACATTCTCCCTCCACTTAAGCACCCAGTACCAGCTCCCTGTATTTCCCATTCCTCCCTCTCCCCATGAACTCTTAATAATTTACAAACTGTTATTAATTTTTTCATATTATACACTATCCGATGTGTCCCTTCACACACTTCCCTATTGCCTGGAGGTATATGAAGATTCCTGCAATTTTTCCTCCCATTTTTGCTCCACCCTCCCTGTATTACCACTCCCACCACTGGTCCTGAAGGGATCATCTATCCTGAAATCCCCATGTTTCTGGCTCCAACATACATTCCCCTAGTGTAGCTGGATTTGTAAGGTAGAATTGGGAACATGAAGTGGATAGGATGAAGCAATTAAGAACTAGAGGAAAGTTGCATATTTCGTTGTTGCTACACTGTACCGTGACTGGCTCGTAACCTCCCTGCATCTCCACTGTCAGGGGATGTCACTTCACCTACTGATGGCCTTTGGGTCCCCAATCTGTACTCCACCTCATTTATAATGATATAATTTTTAGTTCTTTGATACCAGATTCCTTTGATACCTTGTGGTCACCCAGGCTTGTGTGCTTCTTCCATGTAGGCTTTGTTGCTTCTGAGCTAGGTGGCCGCTTGTTTACTTTCAAGCCTTTAAGACCCCAGACATTATATCTTTTAACAGCCGGGCACCATCAGCTTTCTTCACCACATTTGCTTATGTACACATTTGTCGTCGGCAATCATATCAGGAAGGTGAGCACAAAATGTCATGATTTTTAGTTCTTGAAGCCTGATAACTGTACCCTTTGACACCTTGTGGTCCCACATGTTGGTGTGCTTCTTTCATAGTGGGCTTTGTTGCTTTTGAGCTAGATGGCTGCTTGTTTACCTTCAAGCCTTTAAGACCCCAGATGCTACATATTTTGATGGCTGGGCACCATCAGCTTTCTTCACCACCTTTGCTTACGCACACATTTGTCTTCAGTGATTGTGTTGGGAAGGTGAGCATCACGAAATGCCAATTTAGTAGAACAAAATGTTCTTGCACTGAGGAAGTGCTTGAGTGGAGGTCCAATGCCCATCTGCTGACCTAATGCTAATCCTGTAAGTATATGCACATTGATCTATTTCCTCATCATCATATATAAATATATTCACCTATGTACATGCCTGTATTTAGACCTCTATAAATGCCCTTTAACCGCCCCCACCCCCAAAAGTTCTTTCCTCTATTTCCGTTTACTTTCCTCTTGTTGGTTTTTTAAAATCTGAAGTAAAAGAAAGTCATTTCTATAATTTACTGATAATAAACTGCCTAACTAGATAATTATAATTAGGAGAACACATTGAAGACTTTTTAACTTCTCATAAAAGCAAAAATTATATTAAGTAGACATTTTTAGTTGACATTAAAAGGATCTTCCATAATAAGAGAAAATTTCCCCATCTTATTACTACATGCTTAGCACTTCAAAAATTTCTTTTCAAGGATCACATTAGAAGGCCTACATAGTGAGGAGCTGATGCCAAGGGCTCAGGTAGAAAGAAAATGTTTTGAGGATGGTTTTGGCAACAAGTGTACAAATGTGCTTGACACTATGGATAGATGAATGGATAGATTGTTGCATGAGCCCCCAATAAAATGATTTAAAAAATTCTTACATAGAGTGAGGGGAAAATATGGAACAAAAGTCAAAATTATAAAAGAGAACAGGACTTATGGGTCAGGTAGAAAAGTGGTTGAGCCCCTAAGACTATGACCCTTAGCCACACTTCTGGTCTGAAAATGAATTCACCTTCAGGTTACAATAACCAACCATTTCAGATCAAAAGGATAGCATTTAACCCAGTATAATGTCCAGAAGATTATGAAAAAACAATGGAAACAGGAAACATAGGGAAGAAGTGTGATCACCACAGCACATTAGGAGGTGGCAATGAATGAGTTGGAACAAAATTCACATGAATTGTTGAATTTGAAATTGATGCAAACCTTCACCTAATTGACAATAAAGAACAAAATGGAATTCAACAAATGTATTTTAACTTTTAAAAAAGAAAGAAAAGTGTGCAAGATAGTAGCAGAGAAGACAAAAGACAGCCCATAAGAGAGTACTTGTGTTATTAAGTATTATTACATACACATTGCCCTCCAAACTTTGTCTTATAATAAATATATATTTACACATATATATGTACATATACACCCCCAATGTTATTTTCTTCTACTCATCCAAATGGTTAGGACCATGCTGATCACCTTGTTGAAAAAGTTCTACAAGAATAGGAAGCCGGGCTGAGGCCCGGTGGCATAATGGTTGTGCGCGGGACTGTGGCCCACTGAGATGGAGGTTCAATTCCAGCAGCAGCTCCACAGGAGCAAAGGCTGGGCCCCTTACTCCCACCACCAGAGGGAAGTGATGTCCCTCCCAAAAAAAGAATAGGAAGCCTACTAATCTATATTTTAACAAAATCAACTTGCTTTGGCTCCTCACATAATCATG
This sequence comes from Nesogale talazaci, assembly GCA_004026705.1. Taxonomy (NCBI): domain Eukaryota; kingdom Metazoa; phylum Chordata; class Mammalia; order Afrosoricida; family Tenrecidae; genus Nesogale; species Nesogale talazaci. The sequence continues at coordinate 172,688 of PVJH01000996.1, read as the reverse complement.
CTTAGAAGCACAGATAATGCCTGTCCTCTCTTAAGTGGTGGCCCTACATAGTATAGCCATTATGGTTCAGAGGAGTAGTCTGTGCTTGTATAGAGGATTGCAAACTAGTGAAAAGTTTGTTCTTGAGGTTCCTTAGAAATTGGCATTCAGCTGTTCTGTCAGGTCTATAATAAGCAGAGTAAAAATTACACCTCCCCACCCCAGAGCAAGTATACATCTCCCTCAGATTTCAAGATAAACTTTCAAGAATAATAGGCAGTAATGCCCCAATAATGCCTATGAATGCTTTAATTGTCAATGTTTAAATAAAAATTTCTCATGGACTGCTTCATGAAGGAATAAGGTGCTATTTTATCCTTCTATTAGGGGCTCATACAACTCTTATCATAATCCATACATACATCCATTGTATGTCAAGCACATTTGTACATTTGTTATCATCATTCTCAAAACATTTGCTTTCTACTTAAGCCCTTGGTATCAGTTCCTCATTTTTCTCCTCCCCTCCCACACCCACTTCCCTTATTAATCCTTGATAATTTATAAATTATTATTATTTTGTTCTATCTCACACCTTCTGATGTCGAGAATGAGGTGCTATTAAAGGGTAGCTTTCCTATAGAACCATAATGGCCAGGTGAACTGCAATTGACAAATTCTACTTTGGTCTAGTCATCCCACCTCCTGGGAGACCCCAAGAGAACTAAATACACAAAAGGAAACAAAGCACTCTTTTATCATTATGGCTGGGGCTCTCTAAGCAGCAGTTTAGTGCTCTAACAAGTTTCTGTAAGCCACAAGGTGGCAGGGTCTTTCTCCTAACTGGTGGGCTTAAGTAGTATGGTCTCCGAGAAGATAGAATCATTCCATTTCCCCATCCCAAACTTACCACCCCAGGGAGAAACAAGGCCGACATAGTCCCCAAGGCCAGGTACAATGTGAGCCGAGGATACCTTGCTTCTGTATAAGCTCAGTGGGACCCCAGGCTCCACTCTTCAAAGGCGGCAAAACTCAACTAATGCCTCTGACACCTGACCAATGAATTCAGTACTTCTGCCACACTGAAACGTACAGGAAGGAGTTTGAGAGGACTTCTTCTCCCAAAGAAACCAAGAACATAAAAAGAGGAGACTATCGCTTCCATTCAATAGCATGTTGTTTGTCTATCAAGTTTGTTCTGCCTCACAGGAACCCTATCCACAACAGAATAAAATTGCTGGTGCCAACCCATCCTCACAGTTGTTGCAACCACTGTCATCTCCTCGAAAGTCTTCCTCATTTTCACTCACCCTCACTTTAGCAAGTATGATGTCATTTCCCATACTTGTTAAAGTAAAGCAACTCTCCAGGCACATCCAAAGTATGTGAGGTGAAATCTTGCCATCCTAGTTTCTTTTTTTCTTAAAGTAAAGAAATGTTTTTAAAATTTTTTTTTTTTAATTTTTGGGACGGGGGGGGGGGGCATCACTGCCCTCTGTTGGTCGTGGGAGCTACCCAGCTTTGCTGCTGCTGGATTTGAACCACCACATCAGTGGCTGCAGTCCCACACTCAAACACTACGCCACTGGGGCTCAGCCCTAGCCATCCTAGTTTCTAAAAAGCAGGGGGATGCTGGGGCATAAGTTTAGAAAACCCAAACCCGAATCAAACTCAATGTCATTAAGTCAGTACAGACTTCCAGCAAGCCAAGAAGTAAGAGTAGAACTCTGACTGTTTAGGGGAGTGGAGAGCCTCCTCTTTCTCCTGAGGAAGGGCTAGTGGCTTCCCACTGCTGGCCTTGCAATTAGCAGCCCAGCGTGTGCTTGTAACCACTGAGTCATCAGGGTTCCTAGGCTTAGAAAAGTGGAGGAGGCATAAATGTGCAGGTAGATGCCAGATGGTGTGGTAGAACCAGGTACTTTGTCAGGCAGAAGGGCATAGTCACTGTGCTAGTAACCATAACTAACTTTGTGACCTTGAACAAGGTGCTTTCTCGGTCTTGATCACAGTCTCATCTTTAAGAGGAAGCTGGAGAGCGTGAGATCTTTGTGTGTCTTTTAGCTTTCCAACATCACATGCATTAACCTCACTTCAGAAGGATAAAAAGTTCTTTTTTCTGTTCCGTTTTCATTTGTATTTCTCTAAATAATCTGCGATATTTCTCTTGCATTCCATTTTTATGCATCACCAGTTAGATTTGCTATCAGGATTTTGTTTATTTTAAAATGACTTTAGATATTTCTCTCAAGTAGCAGAAGTCAGTATTAACTACCATTCCTCCTTGCTTCTTTCGTAGGTTCCAGAGAAAACCATAAAGTTAAGACTATTGGGTAGAAGTATTAAGGAAATCAGGCAGAACACAGAGGCCTTTGTTGTAAGCTACCCTTCACTAATAGCAAAGCAAGGATAAGACAGCCTTTCATGGGATTTTGAGAAAGTTCACTTATGAATGTTTGTTTGTGCTCAGCAGTGACATTTATCTAACCGTGACCTTTAAGTTTATGAGTTCACTCATCAGCTGCAGAATAAATCTGTATCCTAAAATATCTTCTTTTATGCATTTGTTAAGAAAGATTTCATGAGGCAGGTCAAATACAAGGTAAAATTCAGCATAGTAGGACTAAAAGCAGGAACTAAGCATTGAAACTCACTATTTGGGGAGGGCGGGTGGGGGGTGGGGAGGGGAGCTTTAATTGGACCAAGAATTTGTCTCTAAGGATTACCAGAAGTCTAAATAAATAAGTCTAAATCAGAGAGGAAATAGTTACAATTAGATAATCGTTAGTCTAGAGAAACAAATTAATAGACACTTATATGTGTATAGGAAAGAGTTTTATATAAAGAGTAATTATACATTAAGAAAACACCCCAGCCTAGATCAAGTCCTTAAGTCCAATATTAGCCTGTATGTCCAGTACCAGTGTATAAATTCGCCTTTAGACTCGCACAACACATGCAATGACGCTGAGTGCAAGAAGAGCACTGGTCAGTGGATGGAAAATCTTATAGATCCAGTGGCGGTGGAAGCATCTTAGTGCTGGCTTGGGTCTCCACATGGTCCAACGCTATGGGTGCCATCAGCAGAGCTTCCTGTGGCTTGACAACAGGAATGTCTCACAGGGAGTGAATGAATGTGTGCCCCGCTGCCAGCAAGCTATTTATCTCCACAGTACCTTCAAATGAGGTCATCGCGCTGCGACCTGATTGACAGGTTGAACTCCACCCCTTCACTCTTAATAGTCTCAAGTTGACAACAGATTATGTAACTACCACAGATAAAAATAAATAACAAAACCACTGAAGAGTCAAATAAGGGTTTTGTGTGTGTGTGTGTGTGTGTGTGTGTGTATGAGCTTCCTCATTACTAAAGAACACATCGCTTTTTAAAAAGACAAACTTACTTTTTCTAAAAAAAATGTGTCTTTTAGTAAGAGCTAAGGTGAATATTTGCTGCTTTATATGAAGCTTTACAGATAGATGGTGGAGACTTTGCCTTGGGGGAGTTAGAGAATTCAAAGAGTAGGTTTGAGCAATGAACTAATTCACAAACCACTAGACTATCTCAAACATAGTGGTTCTTCAATAAAAGGCAAATAAAGTCCTTAGGAATCTTATTATAAATTTCATTATTGTTTAAAAAAAGAGGTGAGGATTGAATAAAATAAAAATTAAATAAATAAATAGTACAGACCAGCGGTTCTCAACCTTCTTAATGTCACGACTCTTTAGTACAGTTCCTCATGTTGTGGTGACCACCCCCCCAAGCATAAAACTATTTCTGATACTACTTCATCACTGTAATTTTGCTACTGTTATGAATCGGGTGATCCCTGTGAAAAAAGCATCATTCAACCCCCAAAGAGGTTATGTAACCCACAGGTTGAGAACTGCTGGCCTGGACTATTAGGAAGTAAAAATGGACTGTTCTCAACATCTGCTTTCTTAGCTTGCTCAGTGTTCGTAAGTGTATCTGTTACCCTCAAGAGTTTAACGCATCCCCTTCTAAATATTTTCTATGTAGACTGTGGTTTATGTGTATATACTGGTTTTTAAGAAAAAAGTAACCTAGCAATACACACTATTCTTTCCTTCAGCAGTATCTCATGGCTGTCTTTCTATGCCAACAGATGGGCTGGTTGCTGGCTTGGTATTCCATAGGACAGAGCTGTTTTAACAAAATAAATATACTACAGCTAGCATATCAGTGGGGCAAACACCTAAATGTGTAATAGCTAGATCCAAGAGCAAAGTTATACATTTATTTATACATTTATTTGCTGGCAATCACCAAAGTTTTCTTCAAAAAGGGTTCCAATTTTAATGTGATAGTGTATAAACACGCCATGCCCTCACCCAATGTTAATAATACTAAGCATTAGCAGACTTTTTTTTGTGTGTGTGGGCATCACTGCCTCTGATGGTCATGGGCACTACCCAGTGCCGCTCCTGAGAGCCACCGCTGGATTTGAACCGCCAAGCCCGCAGGCTGCAGTTCCGCACTCAACTTCTTATGCCACCGGGGCTCAGCCCAGTAGACTTTTTTTTGTTGTTCCTTAAATGTCTATTAATTAGTGAGGTAAGAAACTGCATTTCTTTTTTTAAAAATTTCTAACTATTAGAAAAGTTAAGAAAGCTTCTACTCCTTTACCTTCTTCTAGAGTTTGCTCTTTTCTCACACTATATCTACTTTTGAATTAGGCTGCATGTTAGCTGGGTAGACTAGAGAAACAAATCTAAGGACATTCATATATATGTGTATGAAAGAGAGCTTTATATCAAATAACAATTATATAATGACAAAACATCCCAGCGCAGATCAAGTCTCTAAGTTCGAGATTAGCCCATATGTCCTACACTAGTCCATATATTCCTCTTTAGATTCACGCAGCACATGCAATGATGCTGAATACAGGAAGCTCACAGGACAGTAGGAGGAGAGATCTGTGGATTCCATAGTGATGGACTCATCTCCAGAGCTCTTGCTGTCATCAGCACAGCTTTGTGTGCCTTGTCAACAGGAATGTGTAGAGGAAGAGTACGTTGGCCTCCAGGGAGGAAGAGAAATACGCAGAATCCTCATGAGAAGGCATGTCTACAAGGAGGCATCAAGTTGTGACCTGATTGACAGGCTAGACTCCACCCCCTCACCCCCCCTTCACTCAATGTGTTAATATCCTCAAGATGACATGAGATTATGTAATTACCACAGACTTGTCCTTGTATATTTATAACGAGTAGCTACCAAGTTAACTCAGACTCACAGTGCTCCCACAGGAATCAGTATAATTCTGCTCAATAGAGTTTTCAATGGCTAATTTTTCAGAAGTAGATTACCAGGCCTTTCTTCCAGGTTACCTCTGGTTAGACTTGATTTTTCTGGGCTTTTCAGTTAACAACTGATCATGTGAGTCATCAACACCAAGCAGTGACTCCCTAATTTTATAAGTGTTCTTTATAAAACATAAAGTCATAAAACAAACAAACATAAAGTTATATGACATACACACATAAGTACATTAAGCTAGAAGTATTGATCCAATTTGTTTTAAACTTGATATGTCAGAAATTATTTTCTATTCTATGGCACCAAATTGATCAATCTTTTTTTTTTTTTAAGGCATCACTGCCTTCAGGTGGTGGGAGTAGGAGGCCCAGCCTTTGCTCCTGGGAGCTGGAATTGAACCTCCAACCCAGTGGGCCACAGTCCTGCGAACAACCACTATGCCACCGGGGCTCAGCCCGATCAATCTTTTCTGTCATGACCTCTGAACCTAACATTATACTTTAAACATATTCTCATCCTATTAATTGGTTTTTTAAAGATACTATTTCTTTTCCCCTTTTATCTTTTTCTATTTTTGAGTCATATGAACATTTGCTTTTGTATGGAGAATAAAGTAAGGGCAGGACTTTCTTTTTCTTTCTCTTTTTTTTGGGGGGGGGGCATCACTGCACTCTGGTGGTCGTGGGAGCTACCCAGCCTTGCTCTGGAGATCTGCTGCTGGATTTGAACCACCAAGCCCATGGGCTGCAGTCCTGCACTCAACCACTATGCCACTAGGGCTCAGCCAGGACTTTATTTTTCTACTCTGCAATTGTCCCATTACCACTGAACAAGCAGTCTGTCTTTATCTCATTGGCCTGAAATACAACCTTTAGAAAGTCAAGTTTCAACTACTCTGCTAGGTACAAGGTTCTATCCCCAAACAAGTCAACACTTAAAAAAAGAAAAAGGCAAGATGGAATTTGTATTCTCATTACTTATTTTTTAGTCTTCCCTGAAATTTCAGTAACAAAGGTTTTTTCGTGTGTGTATGGATAACACAGCTCTTAAAGCAAGCTCAGTCTTCATTTATAGTATAAGACTTACCTACAGATGAGCAAAAAGTAGAGAAACTGAAGGGATTACTTGAGAGTCTATTTAAATTGACAAGATAGTCTCCTTTGGTTAGCAGAGCCACTTAGGTCTCTGTAAATATTAGTTGAATAAATAAATATGTTTCTGTCTTAGATCTGTTAAGGAAACAAAGGGCTGTAGGGCTCCACTCCAATTGATGGAGAATGGAAGCCACACATGTAATTATGATTTATCTTAGTAGTCACTATAAATATAACAATTATAGTCTTTTTCTTTTTTTACAATTTTTTTTGGGGGGCATCACTGCCCTCTGGTGGTCGTGGGAGCTACCCAGCACTGCTCCTGAGAGCTGCCACTGGATTTGAACCACCAAGCCCGTGGGCCACAGTCCCACACTCAACAACTTACACCACCGGGGCTTAGCCCGAGACTACTTTTTCTATACTATTTGGATTCAGTTTGCATTTTACACTATCTATCCCACTTTTGATGATGCACATTTCAAGTGTTCAGAAGTCTGACTTGGCTATTTGACCAGACAGTTCAGCTATAGAGTCTCAGAAGCTCAAAGGTGGAAGGAGCTGCTCCCCCGTTCCTCTAGAGGCCCATTAAATTCAAAGAACTGGCCTACCCTGAAGTTTCTGAAGTCTCCTCACCCCTGACATGGTTCACTGGTCCTGACAACAGAAGCTGTTCACAGAAGCAGTAGGGCAGGGCAAAACATGGACTCCTGAGACCAACCCATCCCACCCTGCTCAGGGAAAGGCTGTTCAAAGTAGCTGCTGCATTGTATTAAGTTAGGGAAGTGAACCATCTGTCAGTCAGTGCCTCACTTTCTCTAATGATCTTAACCTCTGTGGGCCAAATGGGGGGAGGGGGAGGGAGACCACCTCTCACTTTCCTTTTTAAGGTTTCTGAATCTGAAATGTAAAGAAGAACAAAGGGTACATTTCATTAAAAAAAAAAAAACCCTAAAAATAAGTTTAGCTTCAACACACGAATAAAGAAGGTTAAAGAAAATACAATGAATTTTAGAGGAAAAGCCCTGAACTTGACATTGAAAGCCTAGAATGCAGTCAGTCCTCGCCTCTCTGTGACTGGGTATACCATTTACACTCCCTGGCTTCAGTTTCTTTACTGTCTGACAAGAGGAGGCTGATGCCAATGAATCCCTAGGTGGTGTTGTTCCTCTTGAATGAGGATGTGAAGACTGGCAGTTCAAACCCACAGATCAAAGTCCTACAATCTGCTTCCTTGGAGCCAAGCCATGAAAGCCTGGGAGCAGTCCCAGTCTACATCCACGAGCTGGAATGCACTTGACAGCAATGAGTTTAGGGTGTTTTAGTTTTTATTGTTGCTGTGGACTTAATGCTGCTGACTCCAGGTGGAAATGAATATGGGTTATAGTGCTTGGTAATCTATAAAATTGTATGTGCAGGTTATTCTTATTCATGGAAGTCCCAGAAAAGCACTAACTTGCTTTGTTGCCTTGAGAAAGTCAGGTTATGCACCTCATGCTTCCTGTTTCTCATGTCTAACATGCAGTTGAACTTCCTGATGCAAAAATGTCATGCCCAGGTGAAGTAAAGCTACCTACCAAGCAAAGTAGCAGCCAGACCTGTGTGTCAGGAGTAAGGCACCACAGGATCAAAGTTATCAGAATCAATTTTTTTTTTTTTAGCCCTCAGATCTCATAATCTTAACCCTTCATTGAGAGCAGAATCAAATTTAAGAGTCCATTTTAGGTTTCCAAATGTTTGTTAGGTGACTATTAAAATCCAAGCAAAGTCTGAGAGTGGGGTGGAGGAGATGCAGGCATTCCTCCAAGTGATGAGAAAAAAAGGAAATTGCATGATGGATTTCTAACATGAAAAATAAAAATACAAATTCACCTTGTCTGCAGAGGTTAAGCAAAACAATAAAACCCTATTGCTGAGAAGTCACTTCTAACTTACAGCGACCTTATAGGCCAAAGCAGAGTTGCTCCTTAAGGTTTCTGAGACTGTACATCTTTAAGGGTGCAGACAACTTTATATTTTTCCTGCAAAAGAGCTAGATGATTTGAACTGCTGACCTTGTGGCTAGTAGCCGCATGCTTAATCCACTGTACCACTGGAGAGCCTTGTGAGAACTAACGGAAATGGCTGGACAAAGAGCACCCAAGAGTGAAGTGTCCACTGTCTCTCAAGAGGGCAGCTACTTGTCCACATCAGTTAAATTCCCCCTCCTTTAAGTAGATTTCTTTAGAGTAGTTGTTGGACTACAGAAAACTTAGGAAGAGCGTTCTCCATTCTTTGGTCTCCTCAGGTGCAAGACTTCTCCCATTATTGCCATCTTGCTTCCCTGTGGCTTATTTTCTTACAAGTGATGAGCAAATATTGACACAGAATTTACTAACTGAAGTGCATAGTTTATGTTAGGGGTCACACCATACTGCAGTCTGTCCTATGGGCTTTTTAAATCATGTCAAATATCCACCATGACAGTATCAAACATAATAGTTTCACAGACTTAAAAAATGTCCTGTGCATTTCATCTATTAATATCTTCTCTTTCCTTGACTCCTGTCATGACTGATGCTGTTACTGTTTTTTCCAGAATGGTGTGTATTTGGAATCATATAGTACGAAATCTTTCAGAATGGTTTCTTTCACTAGGCAATACAGGTATTTTCAAACTTTAATAGCTAATTTCTTTGTGTCACTAATTTCCCATTATATGGGGAAAGCAAAATTTCTTTCTCCACTCACCAAAGACGGGCATCTTTGGTTATTTCCAATGTTCAATAATTGGGAAGAAATCTGCTAAAATCATTCAAGTTTAGGCCATATTGTGAATGCACATTTTCAACTAACTAGGCACACAATTGCTGGATTGTATGGTAAATGTGTTTAGCTTTGTAAGAAACTGCCAGATTTGTCTCCCTAAATGGCTCTGATATTTTGCATTCATACCAGTAATGAAGGGAAGTTCCTGTTGCTCCACAATCTTGTTACCATTTTGTGATGTTAGAGTTTTGGACCTTGGCCAGTCTAAAAGATGCGTGATGGTCTCTTGTTTTCAATTTGCAGTTCCCTAGTGACATATATGGCCTATTCTGCCAGTAATGACAAATTGACGAGGAATGGCATTGCATTATCTACTGTTACAAACATTTCAAGAGCTCCACTGAAATACAAAGCTCTCTGTAATCGGATAATCATGTAATAGAATTAAGCCAGAAAGACCAATGACTTTTTCATTACAAATATTCTCATAGATGACGATAAACATAGACCTTTGGCAGATAAAATGTAGGAAAATCTAACGAATATCACCCAGCACTCCTTGGGAGAAAGACAGGGATTTCTACTCCTGTAAAGAGTTATACTCTCAGAAACTCCCAGGGGCAGCTCTGCCCTGTCCTGTAGAGTTCTCCAGTCAGCACTGACTCGATAGCAGTTGAGTGTGACTTTTCTGGTGGAAAGTGAGGGTGGAGAAGTTCAATATTAACAGCCAGAACAAAGCCAACGGCTAAGAATGAAACAAACGCAAATGCTTATAGGCAAGTTCACGGTGAATTGGGAGTGGAGGCAGGAGGAGGTATGAACAAAACTAAAATTAACAAGGCACAGAATATAAGCTTGAGTATTTGCAAGGGGTAGCTTGAGAAGGCAAAGACCTGGACTTAGAAAACCAAAAGGAAAGAAAATGTTCCATATTTCCCAAGTTGAAAAAAACTGAAGAAAGGAAGCCTTGAGTTGAATATGAATGATTCTGGGGGCATATTAATAAGTGATGAAGCAAGGATCAAATGAAGGTAGAGGGAATACACCATCACTGTATAAAAAAAACAAACTGGTCAACATTCTACCACTTTAGGAGGGAGATATGATCAAGAGTCCGTTGTAATGAAGGAAGAAGTCCAAACTAAACTGAAGGCACTAGCTCCAAGAATTTATGGAACACTGGTGTTCCAACGAGCGAGAACCAGGAGAGAGGCACTCTGCCTATGCCAAGAAACCTGCAAGTCAGGCTCCTCACCAACTGTGTGAAAGAGGTGCACAGTTGGGTCCATTCTAAAGAAAGGAGACCCAAGAGAATGTTGAAAATTATCAAAAATAATTTTAAAGTCAGATTCAGAAGAGAGTACAGAAGGAGGAACACACTGTCAGTATCATACGGATCTTGGTTGAAAGCAGAGAATACAAGAAAGATATTTATCTGTGCTTTATTGACTATGAAAAGGCATGAGACGATACGGATCATAACAAAATATAGATAACACTGTGCAAATGCAGAACCTGTTCAAGGACAGAAAGTCCATCATTAAACAAAACAAGGAACTAATACATAGTTTAAAATCAGGAAAGGTGTCTGTCAGGGTTGAATCTTCTCACCATACTTATTCTATCTGCAAACTGAACAAATATCCCCAAAGCTAAATTACATAAAGAACTACAAAGCATATGGGGAGGAAAGTTCAGTAACAACCTATGGTATGCTGATGACATAATCTTGTCTAGGGAAACTAAAAAGGATTTGGAGATAAGTACATAGGTTTCAATATGTATTCAGGACAATGTTAGAAATCAAGCATCCTTACAACTGGGTCAATAAACAACCCGACAATAAGAGAGAAAAGATTGAAGTTGCCAAGGATTTCATTTTACTTGGATCCATAATCACTACAGAAGCAGCAGTCAGGAAATCAAGTGAAGGATTGCACCAGGTCAGTCTGCTGAAAAAATTCTTTTTAAAGAGTCAGAAAGTAAAGATGGCAGTCTGAACACTAGGATTTGCCAAACACATCCTACAAGTCTTCGTTCTTGAGGGCTGCTATAATGAATACGACAGATGGAAGATTTCAACAAACAGAAATTGAATTTCTCACAATTCAGAAGATCAGAAGGACAAATTCGGAGCACTAGCTCTCGGAACAGGCTTTCTCTATATCTTGGCTCTGGGAAAAGATCCTTGTCTTCATTCATCTGTAGGACCAGCAATCCTTAGATTTCCCTGTGTCTTGGCATCCAATCTTCTTTTTTTTAAATCATTTTATTGGGGGCTCATACAACTCTTTTCATATTCACACATACATCCATTGTATGTCAAGCAAATTTGTACATTTGCTGTCCTCATCATTCTCAAAATATTTGCTTTCTACTTAAGCCCTTGGTATTAGCCCATTTTCCCTCTCCCTCCCCGCTCCTTCTTCCCTCATTAACCCTTGATAATTTATAAAGTATTATTATTTTGTTGTATCTTATACTGTCCAATGTCTCCCTTCACCCACTTCCCTGTTGTCAATACCCTAGGGAGCAGATTATATGTAGATCCTTATAACCACTTCCCTTTCACCCCACCTTCCCTTCACCCTCCTGGTCTCACCACTCTCACCACTGGTCCTGAATTTCCTATGTTTCTGGTTCCTATCTGTACAAGTGTACATCCTCTGGTCTAGCAGATTTGTAAGGTAGAATTGGGATCATGATAGTGGGGGAGAGGAAGCACTGAAAAACTAGAGGAAAGTTGTATATTCATCATTGCTACACTGCACCCTGACTGGCTGGCCTCTTCCCCACAACCCTTGTGTAAATGGATGTTCTGTTACCTACAGATGGGCTTTGGGTCCCCAATTTGTACTTTCCCTCATTTACAATGAAATAATTTTGAGTTCTTTAATGTCTGATACCTGATCCCTTCGACCCCCTCATGGTCACACAGGGTAGTATGCTTCTTCCATGTGGGCTTTGTTGCTTTTGAGTTAGATGGCCGTTTGTTTCTCTTCAAGCCTTTAAGACCCCGATGCTCTATCTTTTGATAGCCGGGCACCATCAACTTTCTTCACCACTTTTGATTATGCACACATTTGTCTTCCGAGATCGTGTTGGGAAGGTGAGCATCATGGAATGCCAATTTAATAGAACAAAGTGTTCTTGCATTGAGGAAGTACTTGAGTGAAGGTCAAATGCCCTTCTGATGTCTTAATACTAACCCTATAAGTATATGCATGTAGCTCTATTTCCCCATCATATATGTATGTGTACATATATACACATATACATACATATATATTTGCCTATGTGCATGCCTGTATTTAGACCTCTATAAATGCCCTCTATCTCCCAGTTCTTTCCTCTATTTCCTTTTACTTTCTTTTTGTCCCACTATAATGCTCAGGCTTCATTTGGGTTTCAGTAATTTCTCTCAGTTATATTACCCTTGATCAATCTCTACCAGATTTTCTCACATTCCTCCTTGCCACTGATTTTGGATCACTTCTTGTTCCCTTGTGTCTGGGTTGGGCAACACCACCTTCTCTCCCCCACCTTCCTCTCTCCCATGTGCCCCCAGAACCATTAGAACTGTTGTTTTCTCCTCCAGACTCTTCATCCAGTCTAGCTTATCTATATAGACCTGCAGAGATGATAATGGCATCCAATCTTCTAGAAGGCGAGGGGCCCCAGGTAAAAGGGACTCCCTCTATTTCAGATCTTCTTTCTTGGTGGTAGTAGTCCCTTTGATCGCACTCCTCTCTTTCCTTTTAGGTCTCCTAAGATAAAAGGTTGTTACAGGACACATCCTTTGAAAACTCCTTTGACATCAGGTCAGGGCTGTGATGGGCAGACTTAAAGTGGTTACATTTCCCTTTTAGTCCTCACTGATTTGCCCCATCACATCACTGCAAAACCACAGAGAATCATAGTCCAGTCAAGGTGACATAGACCTTTGGGGAACACAATTCAATCCATGACGCTATGGGAATTTGCAATGGCTTAACATAAATGTAAAAGCTAGACAGTGGGTAAGGAAAACAGATTAAGAACAATGCACTTAAATTATGGTGCTGGTGAAGAAATTAGAATGAACCGACAGAAGAATAAATAAATCTACCTTGCAGGAAGTACAGCCAGAATGTTCTTGGAAATGAAAAGGGCAAGACTGATTCACATACTTTGGATGTGTCTTTTAAGAGACACACCAGTGCCAGAAGAGCACCATGCTTTGTAATGTAGAGGGTCAGCGAAAAGAGGAGCCTCGGCAAGATGGGCTGACACAGAAGCTGCAGCAGTGGGCTCATGGATATGAACCACTGTGATGATGGCAGTGCTGTGCTCTGTTGTACAGAGGGTCAGGGATGAGTCAGATGTGACTTGAGGGCAACTCCCAAGTGACATATGATGTTGAGCATTGCTTGTATATATGTACCTGTCATCTGGGTACTGTGCCTGGAGAACACATCTGGATATTGAGCTGTCCATCTAGATCTTTAGCTTATTTTGTAATTGGATCTTTTGTTTTCGTATTCTTGAGTTCAAAGAGTTTTTGTATACTTTTTTTGGGGTTTGTTTTTGGTTTTTTGGGCATCACTGCCCTCTGGTGGTGGCAGTAGGATGCCCAGCCATTGCTCCTGTGGAGCTGGAATTGAACCTCCATCCCAGTGGGCCACAGTCCCGCACACAACCACTACGCCACCGGGTCTCAGCCAAGTTTTTGTATACTTTGACTACAAATCTTAAATAAAAGATGGGATTTTTAAGTATCTTCTTCCAGGTTGTGATTTGCCTTTTAAAGGATTTTTTTTTCCAGAAAAATCAAAAATTAACTTATAAAAAACCTGATTTTTTTGTCTTACCACTCCTTTTTTTTTTTTAATTCTGCAAATTAAGCATAGAAGCCACCTGGTGACTACTAGTGGTGGCCTCTGATTTAGGAGGGGGGGGGGTGCGTAAAATAGAGAAGAAAATACCATAGGGAAGAGAAAAGCCAAAAGGCACCAAGGATCTCAGGCTATGAAAAATCTTCCCGGGTTTCCGAGGTCAACCATCTAAGCAATGCTACTGATAAGAAAAGGCAGGGAGTTCCACAGGACTCAAGAATAGTGCCAGAGGTTATCCAGAGCACAAAGCAAAAGCTATCAGGAAGGAGCCGGGACCCACCAGAGCAACTTCAGGAGGTGGAGGGGCCAGTGGTTAATGTCATAGAGTAAGAAAGCTAGTTTCTTTGGGAAATCTTAGCAGGAAAATAAAAGAAAGAGGTAAGAGAGAGGTAAAAGAGAATACAGTCCAGAAACAGATTTTTGATGAGCAATAAAAGCAAAGCACTCCCCTACATTGAAGGGGAATCAGAAAAAAGTGAGGGGAGTGGGTGGGGAGGCAAAAACATTGACTGAGTGTAGAATTCTTGCCTTCCAGGCAGCTACCACCTGTCCATCAGTGGAGCCTAGAACGCTGCGAGGATGCTACACAGGTATCAGTGGACCAAGCCTGATGAGAAAGGAAGGCCTGGCAAAAGACTTCATAGTAAGTGCCTCTAAACCCCCTGGGGGGCTGAGCCCCAGTGGCGTAGTGGTTGTGCGCAGGACTGCGGCCCACTGGGATGGAGGTTCAATTCCAGCTCCACAAGAGCAAAGGCTGGGCCTCCTACTCCCACCACCAGAGGGCAGTGATGCCCCCCCCAAAAACAAACCCTGGGATGCACATAGGAGTTGAAAACGTGGAAATTTAGGATAGATAATCCCTTGAGACTGGTGGGGAGTGGTGACACTGGGAGGGTGGAGGGATGGTGGATTAGAAAGGGGGAACAAATTTCTCAGATCTACATGTGACCTCCTCTCTGGGGTGTGGACAACGGGTGGGGGGGGGATGAGTGAAGTGACACATTAGACAGTGTAAAATATGAAGAGGTAATAACAATTTATAAGTTATTGGAAGTTCATGGGGGAGAAGTGGGAAAGGGAAATATGGGGAGTTGGAATTAAAAAAATAAAGAACTACCCTCATCCCTCTAAGGGCACCCCACCCCCCACTTTAATTCACTAGCTGAAGAAGGTAGAGATTGTGATGTTTTCCTAGAGACAGAAGTTGTGTCTGTGTGACCTCCTTGGGGGCCCTTCCCTTCTCTGAAATGATAAGGACACCTCATCCTGAGGGCAGGACCCCCTCTGTGGCTGCGCTCAATAACACCCTTAGTCCTGGAACCCCCTCCCTTGGGAAGGGGGGTCTTGGGGGTGGAAGGATTGGCTGAGCCCCCTGACCCAGCATGGGTTCATCACATTCTGCTCATTTTGCCTGAATAAAAGTCTGTTGCCAAAGTGAAAAAAAATAAAAATAAAAAAAAAATAAAGAACTAGAGCAAAGAGGGGAAGAAGAGCTTATGTTGGAGGGGTTCAAATAGATAATGTAGAATGTGGCAACATGTGTACAAATATGCTTAATATGAACGATGTATTGAAAGTTGTAAGAGCCCCCAATAAAATCTATATATATATTAAAAAAAACCCAAAAAACCCTGGTCGGTCGAATACCGTTGGGCGTGGAGCTGACATGAGTCAGGTACCAATCTGATGGTGGCTAACAACAAAAGGGGAGGAAGAGATAAACGACATGTAAATGATGCAAGCACATAAACAACACGACCAAGTGACCAAGAAAGGCTGGGCAGAAGAAAAGAGTTCTGCGAAAGAGAAAGAAAACAAAACACGTTCTGCCTGGAATGGGAGGGAAGAGAAAGCGCCTGAGTAGTCAAGATGAAGAAAGATACAAAGAGGGGAAGTAAGCCTCTCCCCTGAAAGTTTAGGCAAAAAGGTAAATAATACCCATTGCTTCTAAGGCAAGAGATCTGTAATCTAATTACAGCACTGGGAAGCTGGATCAAATGGATAATTAAAAACTCGGATCAATTCAGATTCTCTGTGCTTACTGGATTTGAGAATCCATTAGGATTGGTGTGCATTTCTATTTCAAATTCATTCCTCATATGCAAACCTTAAATTCAGGAGGGGAATGCCTATTCACCAAAATGACATGCTCCAGTGACATATGGTTTATTCTCAATAATCTCATTATCAATGTAGGGTGGAAACCCCCACCCACCCACCAAAAAAACAATAAAACCCCACTACCATTGAGTGATAGCAATCCTGGAAGAACAGCATAGAACGCCGCTGTGGGTTTCCTAGACTGTAACAGTTTATGGAAGTAGAAAGTTTCCTCATTCTCCCTTGGTGGTTTCAAACCACAAAACTTGCAGATCACAGTTCAATGTGTAACCACTTCATCACCAGGTACCCCTAATGAAAGAATATAAGGGAAAAAAACCACTGTCCATCTCAGGAGGCGGGAAACATGGAATTGTCATTACATTCTAACTAAATAGCTATCACTATGAAATTACAATTGACAGGCATTACACAGGGTGTGCAAACAGTTAATAACTAAGTCAACACTGTATTTCCCCTGGATATTTAAAATGAGTGAGTGAGGACAAGTGGGGGGTGGGGTGGGGAGGGAGGAGGCTGGGGCAGGAGAATGATTCCTGGGAAAGAGGATGCTGGGATTCTGACATCATGACAGTTTAAAAACCTTTCTTCTCCATGTAGAGGAAAAGTTTATTCTACACATATGTGATGTTTAATAGGCACATTGTCATTGAACTAAAAATTGAGGGCATATTTGTTTTACAAGTTTTAGATAACATTTTCGTGAAACACATTCTGTTTCCTTATACAAACTGACCCATTGAATACCCATATGTATATTTAGATTTACATCATTATGCTTCTCTTCCAAGGTACCCAGATTTAGACCACTAGGTTTCTCTTCCAAGGTACAATCATCTAGGTATCCCTAGCCTCATACCACCCACCTTTCTGCCAGAAGTCAAACCCAACTGTTTATACCACCCCAAGACGCCACTGAACAGAAGTCACTGAGTCAATTCTGAGTCTTTACTGCTAATTGATTTAATAATCAAATACTTCAATTCATGCTTTTTGCATAGCACAAATAAACATATGTACCCAGATTAGTACTAATTATGTATTGTCTTCTTCACATGACACAAGGCCAAGACACATCAAAACAAAAGAAAATGTTACCATTGAGTCAATTCTGACTTGTGTTAGCATAGAACTGTTCCATAAAGTTTCCTTGGTGCTACACTTTAGAGAAACTGAGAATTGGGCATTTCTTTTATGGCATTAGCAGGTTGATTTTAACTACCAACTTTTAGGTTAGCAAATCATTTAAAAATAAGCCTACTTTGCTTTGTAAAGTCTTAAAAAAAATGCCAAACCTATTACCATCAAGGCAAGTCCTACTCTAGCAACCCTTTATAAAGTTCTGGAGACTGAATCTGTATGGGAGCAGAGAACCTTATCAATCTCCCAGGGATCAGTTTGAACAGCCAACTTGTAGTTAGCGGCTCAATGCCTAAACCACAGTGCCACCAGGGCTCTTTCTTTAAGCCTTAGTCACTAACAAAATTTACAATGCGTATAGCAACATAATAAAGTTTCAAAATAATAAAGCCATTTAGAGATGACAGCATCAACTAGGCAACTTCAGGTATTTCTAATTGACAAGTAATGAATCACTGCCGAGTCTCAGCTTTTAATTATTTTAATCACTTGATGGAAATGCCCTATAAAGCAGTAAGAGCCTAAGTAACAGGAGGCGTGCTGGCACAGTAAGTCTCACTTTGGGTTAGAATAGACTCAGTGGCAACGGGTTTGACTTAAACACAGTTTTGATAAGTGCAGTGATTGGGCACTAATATTGGGAACACTGGTTACCACTATGTTCTAGGACTAAGTGCAGAGTATAGACCAGCAGCTGTCAAACTTTAGAGATAGAAGAGTCAACCGTGTCTCGAAACAATTTTGAAAACTATTCAAGAGCCATAAATATATTTTTACAAACAAATAAAATCGCCATTATCTGAGTGATATTGTTCAGAATCTCTCCATTTTACCTTACAGCCTCATGTAGATATGGAAAGAGTAGCATATGGCTCACAAGCTGCAGTTGGCTGAACCCTGGTTTAGGCCACACTTCACATTTTAATTACTGGCTGTGCGGTTCGAAGCGAGGCACATTACTAGTTTGGAAAGGGAAATATGGTCAGATTGGGACTGGCGGGACCCTCAAGACTCGGGTCCACAGTCTGAAATTGGACTCCACCCATATTAGAGTAAGCTACCATTTGAGGTGAAGAGGGTGGCATTTACAAAAGGCCAAGGCTGAGAGGGTTAAAAAAGATGGGGGAATGAACTAGAAAAAGCCCAGAGAAGAACAGGTAGGTGATGACAAACTGTGGATGGCATAGTGGATGAGCTGCAATGAAATGTATACAAAGTGTTAGATGCAAATGAATGAGCCGGTCTGTCACCTTTCACACAGTGCACATGAGTAAAAAGTTTTTTAAAATAACAAGAATAATGAACTAAATTATAGCTTAGCTTTAATAGGGTTCACTATTTAGTCACAAAAAGTAATAGCTAGTAATATGGTCAAAACAAGCAGGATGACCCCATTATGTGTGTAGCATCATTACAATATTGGGGGGGGGGGGGCAGGTGCGCAACAGAAGGATAATGACCCAAATCATATGTGATAGGACAATCTCTACCGGACCACACGGTTGGAAATAGAAGGGCAGCAAAAAAAGGGGAGAGTCCTGGACATGAAGGATGGACACTGTGGCTTCGACAATGGGCTCACACACAACTGTGAGGCTGGCAGGGAACCGGCAGTGTTTGGTTCTGATGTACACAGGGTTGCTGTGAGTCGGAACCAACTTGATGGCACGTCATAACAACAAGCACAAGCCAGGTATGCAGAGTGTACTCAGTACTATGGAGGTCTGAAGGAGACAGCAGGCTGTTTTATTTCTGCATGGGAGAATTTGGGAAGCATGGGTTTCATGAGAAAAGGTAGTACAGTAAAACCTGTAAGATCCAAAAGCCGTGTAAGGCAGGAACCTACCAGAGACAGAAAACAGAAATATGTTCTCCTTAACTGAGCGATAAAAAAGCAGAAAGACTGCACCTGGTTTTCAGAGCCCCGAGCAGTTTCCGGGCAGTCCTGCAGTGTGGTTATATCTACTCTCAAAGGTTTCCCTGTCTCACCTGAACCTTGAAGAAAAGGTGAGTTTTCAGATATAAAGCTCACTCACTGCCACTGAGTTGATGTAGACTCAGATTGTGGGGCAAAAAATAGTATCCCAGATGCAGGAAGCAACAGGTACAATGCTATGAAAGCAGCTGTTCTGACTTGACTTTTCTAGGAATGGTCAGTACTGAAACGTAGGGCCCTGGCTCCGTACAGAACTATGTGGCCAGACTAAGTAAATGAGAGGAAACTTCCAAGACCCAATATGGATGCTAGACACCATTTAGTAATTATCCTCAGCCTTTGGTTAGGGCTCTGCAGGAGATCTTCATTTTTATGGTCCGTAATAGGACTCAGAAGACCAGAAACTCTCTATTCCTGCGGGGAGAACTCAATAGACATGAACCGGTCTTTAGAATCTCAGGTCTCTCAACATTTTCCTGATGGAAACCACACCTAATACCTAATCTAAAGGATTTCTTTTTCTCTTTATGATGAATTGGGTGATGGTTTATAGAGCAGATTATCAGTTTTACATTCATCAATTCCTGCACAGTCTGCTTCATTTCATTCACTGCAGCCCCCTCAATTGGAAAACTCCAATTAGAAAGAAGCTGCTGAATACTAGATGGTACATATAAAAAATAACCCACTGCTTTCAAATCAATCGCAACTCTTATCGAGCCTATAGAACAGAATACAACTACTGCGCTACAGGATTTCCCAGGCTGTAAATCTTCAGGAAGGCAGTGTGCTTAATCTTTTTCCCCATAGGAGAAAGGCGGAATACTTAATCCAGTGTGCCACCAGGGCTCCTAGATGAAACCCAGACAACTTTCTTTTCATTTCCGTCTCTCAATCAAACTAATTCAACAAAGGAGTCCTGAAAGGTAAAAATAAAGTTAAGGTGCTCGGCTGCTAACAAAAAGTTGGACGTTTGAATCTAACCAGAGGGGTCTCAGCAGAAAGGCTTGATGATGGTCCCTTTCCACAAGTCACTCAAAAGAATTCACTATCACCAAGTTGACTCTGATGTAGTGTGCCCCTACAGGTTTCCGAGACTGTAGGTAGGTCTTTGTGGAAGTAGAATACCTGAGTTTGAATCTACTAGTTTGATACTACTAGTTGGTAAGTGGGACCTAATCTAAAGGACTTTTTTCTTTTTATTATGAATTGGGTGGTGGTTTACAGGAAGATGATCAGTTTCGTGTTGAACAATTCCTGCACATTCTGCTTCATTTCATTCACTGCAACCCCTCAATGCAACATCACCCATCTCATCCCCTCTCTGTGTTTCCTATCTCAATTTCTCCTGGTTTCCTAATTCTTTTGAATTTCATCCTTGGGCAAACAAAGTTTCCTGGGTTCCAAATGGCCCCTTTTTCTAAGGTATACGTACGGCTGTGCCATTGGTCCGGTATAAACCTCTGTCATTTGCTTGAAAATGGATCCCCGGGCTGAGCCCTGGTGGCATAGTGGTTGTGCGCGGGACTGCGGCCCACTGGGATGGAGGTTCAATTCCAGCAGTGGGGCTGGGTCTTCTACTCCAACTGCCGGAGAGCAGTGATGCCAAAAAAAAAAAAAAAAAAAGAAAGAAAATGGAGCCCCAAGCATGAGTTCGGTTTCTAGAGAATTCCTTTTGAGATTGAGTCTAGTCCACTTGTTGGAACCATACTAAGTAAGCACTCGATCCTAGAAACCAAGACTAGATTTGCCTCTGCCCTTGGAAGGTCAAAGGTCACAGCTAAGTTTCTATTTCTGTGGTTGTAAGAAAAGGTACTAATTAGTTGTACTAAGCCAATACAATTTAATATTACATTCTATAGTTACATTATAAATATTGACATTAATTGGTACTGATAAGTCAATTTTGCCCATTCCTACGTCACCCTCACTGTCTTCACCATGTTTGAACCATTGTTGAAGGCACAACATCAATGTCCATGTGTCTCATGCAAGGTCTTCCTCTCTTTTGCTGACCCACCATCTTACCAAAGAATCTCTGGTCAGTGCAGAACACTGCAAGGTCAGTGTTCAAACTCATCAGGTGTTCTGTAAGAAAAAGATGCAGCTATCTGCTTTGGTAAAGATTGACAACCTTGGAGCACTATGTAACTGCAGGTCTGAGTCAGATCTACTTGATGGCAATGGGCTTCCACCTTACGGAGGATGATGCCTTTCTCCAAGGTCTAATCTCCCCTATCTATCCAAAGTAAATGAGACGCCTGATTGCATTTCTTCTAAACAGATCTGTTCATTCTTCTAGGACTCCATGGTATTCACCAACAGTATATTCAAAATATCAATTATCTTTTGCTCTTCCTTCTTCTTAGCAGCTACAATTCAATAGGAATCAATAGGAAAGTGTGATTTTAAGCAACGGAGTAATTCCTCCATACTGATTTCTCAACAGTCTCTTTAGATTTCCCTTATAAAGTTCCTTTACATCACACACAAAATAATTCTGCCTTTTTGACTTCTCAACAATTTCTCTTAGAAAAAAACAACTTTAAAATTGAAGGGAAAGTTAGTGTGCTAAAATATGTAGTAGTTCTCTTTCTATAACTTTTCAACAATTTCTCTTAATTTCTTTTATAAAAATCAATGGAATAATTTACTTTTTAACTCTGAAAGGAAAGAATACATCCAAAAAAAATACATCTTTTTATAAAGTCCTACAATTTCACTGATTTTTAGATCAAAGACCATTATTTAGTCATTTGTTCTCATTATTCTCCAGAGCAAAGGTTTTAAGAAAAAAAGCCCTGCATTCACAGTTCTTCAAAAGGTCACCGTGGCAACTTCAAACTATGTACCTAAACTTCCACTTATTCTTCCAAACATAGACAACATCTCCCAGTTCTCTAACATGGTAGAAGAAGTTATCATCCATATGATAAGCTTTCTCTGCTGGTCACACACTTGATTTCCCTTTGTTCAGACAGATAACATTTTGTTTCATAACCGTATAAATGGCTTGGGTAAGTTGCCTATGGGTTAATTCTATAGCTTAAAAATTAACACACCCCGGTGGTGTAAGTGGTTGAGTGCAGGACTGCGGCCTGCAGACTTGGCAGTTCAAATCCAGCGGCAGCTCTCAAGAGCAGCGCTGGGTAGCTCCCACAACCACCAGAGGGCAGTGATGCCTCCCCAAAAATTAACCTACCACTAAAATTGTATCTTTCAAATAAATGGAGTTGATTATATATTGCTTTTAACGGGATACAATTATTTAATAAAAAGGAGGATTGTTGCCTCTCCTCAATGAGAAAGGTAGGCAGAGAGAATTGATGTCCTCAAGCTAAAAAGCTGGTGAAGAATAAGGAATATACCATGGATTTCAAATGAACAAAACAGTCTTGGAAGAAACACAACCAAAATGCTCCTTAGAAGCCAGGGTGGCAAGATTTGGCCTTTCACATGATGTTAGGAAAGGACATCAGTTTTTAGTCAAGCAGAGGGTCAGCATAAAAGAAGGCAGTTCTCACTGAGATGGACTGACACAAAAGACCTAAGAATGCACTTCTGTGTACCAACAACCCAGGTCAGTGGTGCAGAAGAGGCAGCATAAAGTCACCAGGAGCTGAAGCTGGCTGGATAGCGCTTAACAAAAACCTCGGCTTAAAGTAATCTAAAGCAATAAACTCAAGCAGAAAGCATTGGACAGCCTCAACTTAGAGATAAATTATCAACAAAGTCAGAGAGCATGTGCTACTAATACTTTTTTTTAAAATAATTTTTATTGGGGGCTCTTACAGCTACTACAACATTCAGGACATCATTTGTATCAAGCACATTTGCACACATGCTGCCACATACATTTCCAAACATTTTCCACTTGAGCCCCTGGTACAAGCTCCTCTTTTTTAAAAAAAAAAACTCCCCTTTCCCCTCCCCCCCTTTTTTTAATGAATCATTTTATTGGGGGCCCATACAACTCCCATCACAATCCATACCAACATCAATTGTATGCAGGCCACATTCACACACCCATTGCCATCATCACTCTCTAAACATCCTCCCTCCCTCCAGGTCCCTAGTGTCAGCTCTGTATATTACCCTTCCTCCCCCTCCTTCCCCTTGAACCCTGAATAATTTACAAATTGTTATTATTTTCATCCTGTACACTGTACAATGTGTCCCAACACTCACTTCCCTATTGTCCGTGTCCCAGAGAGGAGGCTACATGTAGATCCCTGAAGTTGCTTTTCCCTTTCTATTCCTCCATCCCTCCAACCTCCTGGCATTACCACTCCCATCACTAGTCTTGATGGATCATCTATCCTAAGTTTCCCATGTTCCCAACTTCTCTGTACATCTCCTGGTCTAGCTGGATTTATGTGGCAGAACTGGGGTCATGATAGTGGGTGGAAGGCAGCATGGGAACTACAGGAAGGTTGCATATTTCAGAGCTCCTACCCTGTAGCTTAACTGGTTCATCTCCTCCTTGTAACCCCTCTGCAGAAGGATGTCACCTCACCTATTGATGGGCTTTGGGTTCCCAATCTGTACTCCCCCTCATCAATAATAATATAATTTTAACTCATTGATGCCTGACACCGGATGCTACTAATACTTTTAAATAGTCTGGAAAATGTATAATGTAATCATAACCAAGTACATAGTTAGTCTAGTTAAAAGCAACACCATCAGCAACATCCTCTCACGAAGGTCATGCGATCTTTTGGCTTTGAGGAAAAGGGTAATGTTGGGAGGGCCCTTTATGATAAAGCAATGATAAAATACATGGCCAAGTACTGAAGGAGAGAAATAGCCTTTAGAAATGTAAATGTTGGCAACATTTTAAAAATGTTATTTTTTGCTTTAGACTCTTTCGTTGTTCGGTTCCTCATTCATTTATACTTCGTTGGGAGCAAATTATCTGCAGGCACCAGGTGGAGATGCCTACCTAGGTGGGGAGGAGGTAAGCCATCAAAACCAGGCACTTGTCATCTGGAGTTCACATTCTAATTGAGAGGCAAAGGGGGTTGGGGGAAGAGTTAGTATAACTTTATCAACAGATACGTTAACATAATCCACATTGGGGCTGATAACCACAAGATGAGCAGTTCAAACCTACCAATCATGCCTAGGGTGAAAGACGAGGCTGTCCTCATGAAGATTTAGTCTTGGAATCTTTAAGGAGCAGCTTCACTCTGTCCTTCAGGGTTTCTATGACTCAGAATTGACTCCAGGGCAGTGGGTTTGCCATCTTTTCATTTCTTAGTGCAGTGGTTCTAGTATTTACAGAGGGTTGGCATAAGGATAAAATTAATTAGGATTTCAGTCCTGATCTTCTGGTTCTGGAGGTCAAGCACTTCACTACTACCACACTAGTGTGTGAATGAGGCACAAAGAAAAGAAGGAACCCCTCTGGATACGCAGTGGTTATATATATCACTCTGGACATGCAGTGGTTATATGTTGCCTAGTAACTGCAAGGTCAGTAGTTTGAAACCACTGGTCATTCCTCAGGGGGCAGACAGGGCTTTCTATTCCTATTAACAATTTCAACTCAGAAACTCACAGGGAAGTTTTCACCCTGTCCCATAGCACCAAAATGAATTGGCATCAACTCGATGGCAATGAGAGTTTTGAAGCTGGTACAGGAAAGCTTCTAAGAAGAGCAGATACTTGAGCTGGGATCTGAGAATAAGTAATGTAGGTCTTCTTTTTGAAAACAGTTAACGTGTAAGAAGCTGGTCTCTTAGGCCACTCCTACTTTATGCAATCAGTGTATAAAGAAGAGCAGGGATGGCATAATGGTTATTGGGGTGCTACCTGCAAGGACAGCAGTTTGAAACTACCAGCTGTTTGGTGAGATAAAGATGGGGCTTTTTACTCATGTAGAGCCTTAGTCTCAGCCCTGTCCTGATACACATCAGAAATGACTCGATGGCAGTGAGTGAGATAGTAAAAAAGCAAGTTGTTAAATACTTTTGTTGAAAAATGAGCGATATTTCACATAAATGACAAGAAGTCAAAATAAAATGAAAAACTTAATAAAAATGTATATTCATCATAAATGCCTAGAATATATAATAAGGTTTAGAAAGCTTTCAGAATCTCATACTTATTAACACTGACATCATTCAGACTTTTTGATTGCTAAGAATCATATCATCATCATCCTTAGATATAAGAGACCGTCCTAGTAAAGGTCATAAAGACAATTTCCTAGGTTCCCACATGAATCTCTCCTCCAGGATTGCTTTCTAGGGTAAAGAAAACCATGAATCCAAGTGGAATAGAAGCCAAACCTGGACAGCTTGAGTAGAAAGAGAAGCTCCAGAGCAGGGAAATGGAATAAAAGTTAGAACTAAATGAGGACCGAGACTGAGGCTATTTATATAAACATTCCTCCCCTACTCGCTTCTCCGAGCATGACATTCTCTTTCTCCTTTCCAACCTGGAAAATATGTTATTTTACTTCAATATGAAATTATTTCTTCATCCTCTCTTTACATCAACTCCAGTGTGTAAGGTCCTTTCCACTTGCCCTAGCCTTACTCCACAACTCTAGATTTGAAAGTGACCCCAGGGCTCCTAACTCCAGATCCACTGCCCTGGTCAAGGTTGGCTGCAGGTAGAGTTTGTGGGGGTATTTGCATCATCGGGGGTAACCTGGCAGTAGGAGTCTAAGTCCAACTTCTATGGACAAGCCTGTGGCTCTGGAAGTGGAGGTTTAAATTCTAAACTCCATTTCTCTCATTACAGTTTTGAGAGCCTTAAAATTCTGCTTTATCATGGGCGATAGTCTAATGTGAGTTTAAAAACCAAAGGCATAAGATAAATGACTTCATCTCATCTAAACAAAACTTCTGGGAATAACAGCATGCAGCAGCACCGTGAAAAAGAACCTCACAGGGGTAGATTGATAAGATTCTATTTTAATATATTAGGAAATGTTTTATAAGTGACTATTTGTAACACACCATGTTTTTATATTGGAAACTGCATAGGCCCTAAAGTGACAAAAATACTAATAAGTTAACAGAGCTAGGGAGAAGCCACGATACCATTGCCTGTGGTTGATTCGGCCAGCCGAGACTGTAAAAGAGTGTCTATTTGTTTTGATAGTTGCGCTTTGGTAAAGGACTGCCTCCCATTGTATTCCCTGTGGGGTAGCCAGGTGTCACTAATCCCCAGGTGCTCTACTGGCAAGTAGTCTCCGAGGAGCTTGACTGACAGCTTAGCATCAAAGTTGTGTTCAGTCTCCTCGAGGGAGGGTTTGCTTTCCACACATGTCAGCTGGCAAAGTTCTGGTTCCAAAGAGGAAAGGGCTCAGTAGAAAGAAAAGAGGGAGAAGATTGAAAACAGTTCCATTGCTTAGAGCTGTGGTCAGAACTACCTGGGAGGGATTTTCTCTTTCTAACTTCAGTCAGGGAGAATAAGGACATGAGTGACAAAGTGACTCTTTGGATTTGCCATAGGGTGAATCTTTAAGCCTATCTGTGCAATTCTACACCTGCGCAGTAATGAAAACATAGCAATCTTTCACACCCTTCACTAATCAAGTGATATCGGTAATACCTAACAAGTGGAGGCAGGCTTGTTAGGTAATACCTAACAAGTGAGTCTTGTGCTTACCATGCTCGTTAGTGTAACTATTTAAACACTGGAAAATGCTTGCAATTTTCTATGACCCACGCTTAGAAGGTATGTTACATACAGGAAGGATTGTGTGAGAGCAAAGTAAGAACTACTTCTCTAAACAAAAGAAAAAAGAACTGTTTTCTTGTCGTTTGCGTTTGGTGAGGAGGAGGAAATTATAATAAAAGGAAGGTCTGCAAGATATGGATAATAAAGTTCAAGATTCATTCATGATGTGAATTACTTTTGCATAAGTATACAGTAGTCAAATTGCTTTTTTTCTATTTTTAATGAAAACTCTAGCAATCTCACTGTCTGTGGGGAAATTGAGTTTTGGCTACAATGACATAACTTGTCATTTCGGTTATCAGAATCATGCCAACACAAACAAATGAAAAGATGGGAAAACAAGTAATGGTGGGTTTTTTTTTTTAACACATGTTGAAGATATACACTCTGATATTTTAAAAGCAGAACTACTTTCAATTCCCCAAACAATCTGTGCTGTCTCTGACTTTTTGGCTTGAGAGCACACTGGCCTCTCTGCTTAGCTGGTCTTCTTGCCATAAAATGAGCCTCTTCCACTTTACTGCTCAACTCCTGCCATCTCTCACAGTCCACAAAGACCTCATCTCTTCCCAGACGGCTCTAGCTAGCCTTGAACAGATTTTGGGGTTGTATTTCATTCTTTTGAATGACTTCAATTTTGCCTCCAACAAGAAATTAAAGGAAAAGCAGATTTACAGTAAACAGGTCTATATTACATTCTGGCTTTTTGAAAGTTCAGTTTAGATTTCTGTTATTCATTAAATAATACAACTTTATACATATTCTCTCGAGCGGTGGTTCTCACCTTTCCTAATGCTGCAACTCTTTAATACATTTTCGTTGTAATTTTGCTACTGTTATGAAATGGGTGACCGCTGTGAAAGGGTCTTTGGACCCCCAAAGGGGTTGCGACCCACAGATTGAGAACCACTGCTCTAGAGAGACTTGACCTCCCAAGCTTGACTGCTATCTTTCTGAGTACAGCTAGGTAAAACAGTGGGGGAGGGACTTAACTTGGGAGTAACAGAAGATTTTTTCCCTTTATTTAATAGATATGTATTAAAGGGTTACTCTGCAATTAATTATTCTAGTTCAGATAATTATAGCACATGAAAGAAAACTCAACAAATAAACTAATCTACTATCTAACTCAGGAACTTGTATCAACCTTCTGATCTCAAACCTGAAAAATGCAACCAAGCACCTAAACACAGGGCAGGAATGCTTTTACAGACATAGTACCGTGGTCCCCCTAGTGCAGACTGCTGCATGAACTCTTCCAAACCATCAAATGCTCAAAAACACAGCACTAAGTGGCTTATGCTGTGGGGATACTTATCACTCAAACTGCCTAACTGAAATGTATTTGTGAAGAACAATAGTAATTCGACCCATGTTTCTACAGTTTGGCTTACCTCAACATAGGAAATTGGAAATATTCCGATTTTGTCTGCTAACATCCCTTCCGCCCAATTTTCATCTACTCTTCGGATCACTGTCAGAACATCATCCTGAAGAAACAATAAGTAATTAAACGATTGGCTCTTAAGTTTACCACGCAATTTTCATCTTCAATAAATCCACTGCTGTAAAGTTGGTTCTGGCGCATAGCAACCACCTAGGGCGGAGAGAAAGGGCTCCCGTGGAGTCCTGAGGCTGAAAAATCTCTACTGGTGCAGAAAGCCCTGTCTTTTTCCTCCGAGCAGCTGTGGAGGACAAACTGTTAACAGCAGGCCACCACGTAACTGTTTCCAGAGAACTTGAAATAAAAATGTGATGGCATAGTTTTTGTACAGGAACCCAGCCTTTCCACAAACTAAATGGTAACCTGTTACTCAACCTGGTGCACTTCCACAGCTGTGAACTACAAACTCTTTCCATGCAAGCAGCTGCTTGCTTAATGTGTTTAGATATCTCAAGTGCTTTCCACTCCAGCCTCTTGGATTTCGATTTTAAATGGGTTCCCCGAGTCTTCCTATAATCCCTCTGAAAATAGGCCAAAAGCCCATTGGAATGGAAACCCTTCAGATAGTCCTTATTTAAAAACACAGTATTCTACTTAAAATTCCCAACTATCATCAATTCAGTGGAACTATTCCTTCCTGAAGGAAAGAAAACAAAGACATTTACATATAATATGTGGACTAAATAATATTTCATTTTGTTATGTATCATCCAGGAGTTCAAATTCTTAAGTGATACCCACAACCTTCAATTGGCATAGAATTCCATTTAGACTCCAAATTTAATATGAAATGATACTACATAGATTATTACTACAGTGACCGGACGGCCCACTTTTTAACAATTTAACAACATCTCGTGGCGGTTTTAAATTAAAATAAATATATTACAATACTATTTTTGCGTTCTATGAACATGTGTGTTGTTCCATATAGACCAAATTTTTAATCAAGAACTGCCCCCCTTCCCCAACCCGGTCAATGGTGTCCCGCTTAAAATCTGGTCACTTTAATTATTATCCAAAATGATCCTTCAAATAAGAAGAACCCGTGAACAAAATGTCTTGTGACTTTAAGAAGTCAGTTGCCATTAAGCGGGCTCAGACTCCAGCAGCCCCCTGTAAGCAGAATAGCCCTGCTCTGCACTGTGTTCAAAGCCATGGGCTGTCAGAAGCCCACCTCCAGCTCTCTCATCTGAGCACCTCTAGGTGTGTTCCAACTGCCAGCCTTTCAGATGACCCCTTGACTGTTATCACCATTAATCCCAGTTATTTTTAGAAGCATAATGAGATACTTCACCGCAAAAACATTACTGTACTTAAAAAAAAAGAAATACACACTACATGGCAGTGTCCACAGATACACCAAGAATAACTGGCACCTTGAATCAGTGAACTGATTCTAACTTACCTTTGCAAAGGGAAGGCAGTCTTTGTCTGCTTCCTTGTCTTTCACTTCAAAGTCATAAAGTGCTTTGCACTGAGGTGGAGGCTGAGGTAACGGCTTAATAATCTGCACAAAGTTGGTAGGGAAAAAGCCATGGACCCCGTTGACTTCCCCGTGGTACCAATTTTCATCTACTTGTCGTCGTAAAATGATGATGTCCCCTTTGTTGAATTTAAGATCTCCAGGTTCTTTTCCTTCATAGTTGTATAATGCTTTGGCACATGGTAGCTGAGGTATACCCTGTAGCAAAGAGATGAGTTTCAATGAAAGAGAAGTCTAACAATGTCCTTTTTTTTAATGCAAAGTCAAATCAAAAGTTCATGCTTTAAATAGATTCTCATATACTGTATATACTCAAATATAAGTCGAGTTTTTAATCACATTTTTAATGTAGCTTTTGTGGCAAAATTGGGACCCTCGGCAGATCTTTGGGTCGGTTTATACTTGAGTATGTACAGTAAACAGACTTTATAAGTAATAAATAAATGAACAAATAGCAAATCCGAACACAATGTCCACAGTGAGGTAGGAAGAGTTAGGACTATCCTTACTCCATCCGGGATTAAACTTCTTTACTAAACCTAACTTGAGTCGGTTTGTTATCTTTGTCTTCCATGGTGACTCTAGTGGACTCAAACCTCTATCTAGCTTGCCTTAAATTAACATTGGAGAGCATTAACTGCACCACCTCCCCCCACCAGCCCAGTCTCTGCATTTAACTTCACCCATTCCGCGGCCATTGAGCCAATTTCGAGTCATAGTGATACTACACAGTGTTTCTGGGATGAAAAATCCTTATTGGAATAGACTGTCTTATCTTTGTGCTGCAGAGCAGGTGTTTGAATGGCTGACCTTTCGGTTAGAGGCTAAGCACCTAACTCACAGTGGCACTAGTGTTCCTTATGCTGAACTTTCACCCTGCTCGTGGCGACATGCACGTAAAAGGTCTGGCAAACCTGACTTCCTGGTAGTTGTTGCCACGTCAGTTCCCGTACCTGGCAACCTCAGAGAAGAGAACGACTCTGCTTCTTATGGCTGGCGTCTTGAAGAAACGCGGGCAAGTCTCGCAAAAGCCCCCAGGGGCAGTTGGGACCATGAAACTGATCGCAGTGTAGAGCAAAAATCACCATCTGCACCACCCAGAAACTACTGACTTCCTGATATCAAATAGTAAAAACTCATAAAAGCAAGCTTAACTTCCTTTACTATCTACTTTAGGAAAAACAGTGAGAACCCGAGCACAATTCACCCATTTACTAAGAAAGAGCTCCTTTGATATGATAAATAAAAGTAAGAATTTGGCTTTGGGCAAGTCTTATCCTGATACTTCTTTGACTGTGGAAAGTAGCTACAATTCTTCATGATCTTAGGCATTTAAGGTGGTTTTGCTATGTGCCACAGTGGGTCTGTATTGGGCTGCTAACCACAAGGTCAGCAGTTGAAAACCAGCAGCCAGTCTGGGAGAAAGACAACTTTCTACTTCTGCAAGGAGTCCGTACTATAAATCCACAGGGGCAGTTCTACCCTGCCCTACAGAATTTCCGTGAGGCGGAAATGACAAGATAGCAGTGAGCTTTGTTTTGTTTGGGAGTACTATGTGCCACAGGGTCGCAACCCCAACAGACAGCGAGACAGCCACCCTTCCTGTCCTCTTAAAACATCTCAAATGCTTCTTCGTTTACCATCTACGTGAACTCATCCAAACCACGTTTTCTCAGTCAGAGAACACCGTTAGGCTGAAATGCTGAAGGTGATGTTTTAAATGTTGTTGCACTGAAAAATAATTTTACCCAGCTGATTTTTTAATTGTATGGATGACCCCAAGGCAACTTAGTTATCAAACGAGTTAAATAAGGCACTTTCAAGGACAGGGAGGTGCCCATTCTTGTGGGTTAGCTGCCACTGTGGAAGATCTCTGGCCTCGCTGAGCAATGCTGCCTATCATTGACTCAGAGGGTAAATGGCAGAGCAAACATCTGTGGTGTTCTACTGAACAACACTGCAGGGCTCCTGCTTCTCATGGACTTATTCAGCGACAGACACATTCACCCAAAAGACTTTCAAGGTTTCCACTTTTTTACCAGGCAGTGGCTTGTGCTGAGTAAGGACGTAAAGAGAAGTGGGGCACAATGGAGTCACTGAAGGATAGCGCAAGAAGCAATTCTCATACCATGTAGTAAGAGATAATAGTTTGTGGGTGCAGGTAGCATCAGTCAGTAGCTATCAAGTTGACTGTGGTCCGAGGCACCCCATGTCTTTCGGAGTAGAACTGTGTCCCACGGGGTTCTCAGTGGTTGCTTTTTTACTGGTCAACCACCAGATCTACTTTCTGAGCTACCTCTGTGGCCTCAAAGTTTCAACCTATTGGTGAGCAGCCAAGTGCATTTTTGAGACTGTATGTAATGACAAAGGAGAAAGCCCCGTCTTTCTCCCACAGAGCAAGGGGTGCTTTCAAACAGCAGGCCTATCTGACCTCAGCCCAACACGGAACCACTATGCAATCAGAGATCAACTGCCGTAAAGAGTCAGTCTCATCACCACGCTGCTCTTGGAAAGGAAAAAAAAGTTAGTCTTATAAACTGACAGGGGCAGTTCTACCCTGTCTTATAGGGCCGCTGTGAGTCAGCATCGAGTTGATGGCAGTGAGTTTGGGGTTTGGTTTTTTGTTACTTAGGCTAGCAGTCTTTTACAAAATTTCACTGCCCTCGAGGGCAGAGTAGAACTGTTCCCTTAGGTTGCCAGGACTGTAACTCTTTAAGGGAATAGACACCATCATTTTTTTTCTCATGGACCAACTAGTAGATTTGAACAGTCAACCTTGTGGTTTGCAGTCACCTTTAGCTTACCTCACTATTTCCGCCATAAGCATTAGTAAGTTAGATGAACCAAATAGCAATAAACACTACTGTATTAAAGAGAGGACACGGAGAAGGTTAAAAAAAAAGGTGAGGACAAGTTAGAGAGATTACTAAAAACTGACTCCGGTGACCATGATCTGACATTATAAGGTAAGTCAGGCAGTTACGTAATCGCCTGTTAACTTACAAAGGGGTGGACTCTAATCTGTCAGGCAGGTCGTAACCAATGAAGACTGTCTATGTGAGCAAGGCCTTCTCCTGAGGATCTGGAAATTCTTGTCTTCCTCCCTGGAGGTGGCACATACACTATCCCTCCTTGACATTCCTGATGAAAAGTCAGATGGAGACACGCTGATGGAGCCAGAGCCCTGGAGCTGAAGGAGTCACGTGGAGATAGATGCACACCAGTGCTGAGATGCTTCTACCACCACTGGGTCCACAAGACTTTCCACCCACTGACCTGTGATCTTCCTGCATTCAGTGTCATTGCATGTGTTGTGTGAGTCTGAAGAAGAATTCTTGACTGATAATGGACATATGGGCTAATATCGGACTTACGGACTTGATCTGGACTAGGCTGGGATGTTTTCTCAATATACAATTGCTCTTTTATATAAAGTTCTTTCTTATATACATGAGTCTCCCTGGATTTGTTTCTCTAGTCCAGCCAGGACACTTACTAACTGTGCAGTTTGGGTAGGTAACTATTTTGTTCCTTAGTTTCTTTGTCTCATGTGGTGACAGTTTTCTGAGAATTGATGTCTACAACCCATTACAAATGACCCAGTCAGTCACACAAGTATAAACCATCACCTTCACCATCATCACTGCCCAGGGTAATGAACCACTTCCCCAGGGAAATACCTCTAACAGTGCACTTGTCTCCATGGGACTGGATTCTTCCCTTTAGGAAGATCCACGTAGCTATTGCATTTTTAATACATATCCACTGTAACAATACAAAGAATAGTCTTCCTAGGTAGCATTTGGGGGTTTTGAAATTTATATTTCTGAAGCACACAGTTGTCTTTTGACTAGAATCCATTCATCTTCCGGTTGAACAGAAGAAATTACAAATCCACAGACATGCACCGTTTAACAGGGGATGGCATTTTAAATGTGGCTGCAGTTCATCTTGACAGGGTTAATGTATGGCACTGGGTGCCTGCATGAATTAACTGAAAATCCTATGACAAATTCAGTGACAAATAACTGTATTCACCATTATGGCCTGTTCTCTCAATGTATGCCTGTCTCAATTAGCTCTGTTTGGCCCTCTTCTGTCTGCCTCTATGCTAGCCAAAACCATGCACCAAGGTATAGACTGAGCACTCTAGAAAACCTTCTGCACCACTCCTTGAAGAGATCTGTAAAATTCTAAATGGCCACAGTATGGTTCTTTTGTGCTACACGGACACAGGCATGGTGCATTTATTTCCTTTGCAGATCACTTCCACACACCATTGGCCTAATGAACTTGTTAACTTTTCCACCAAAGAAAATCTATTAAGTGCTCCCCAAATCATCAATATCTTTAATACAAGTGGCAAGAATACACATTATGTTAACAATTATGGTTAGCCTACAGGTATTGCTGCCAAAAAGGTATTAATTTACACTGACTCACTAAATCTTGACTGCTAAGGTTATTTCCATGATCAATATCCACGAGGCTTCTGGAAATCGAATCCAGGAACAGAGAGAACAGACATTTATGCATCTGGTGGTATTTTTCCATGATATTCTTCCTCAATTACATGTCGAAGGCAAAAGAGGCAGTTTGTGTCGAAAGTCTCCCAAAGAATTTTCCCACATTAAATAAATGAATTCTACTCTGATTTCCGAAAAGAGCAAAGTTCAGTGATCTTTAAAAGACCAAGTCACACTCAGACTGCACATGATTAAGGATAAACAGTTAAACAACTTGGAAGCGAAATAAAAGGCGGCATTTTCCCTCTGTAACATCGAAAGAATAAAGTCAAAACCATTGGGTTGATAGCACTGGACTAGTCTTGTGGGTAAAATATGTGCATGGAGGCACTGTACTGCCTGCCCATTCATCTTCTCCAAACGGTCTGGGACTCCTGTCATCACGCGGGCCTTCTGCCCTCCATGCCTTCAGCAGATCTTCCAAACTGCTGCCTATCTTCTGTTTCCTCTCATCAGGTCCCTGAAGAGCCACAGGGCTTACATTTCACTTGGAGGCTTTCACTTGGCTACACATGAAAGGGAAGCTTAAAAGGAGAGAAATCCAGAGAGAAACTGATTCTGCAGTCTAACCTTGGGTTTGCAGCTGTCATTCATGCTGCCAGCTTTATCAAAAAAGCTCAGCAAAAGTAACTAGACAGGAAAAGCTTTGTAAGGACACTTAATTTAAAATATATTTCAATGAACAGTGACTATTTTACCCATTTTAAAAAGAATACATATGATGTTGGGCTAGTTTCACTGTCCAGATAATTTTTACTTCCAATTTATACATATTTTAGAAGACATTACAATCCTCATTGCACACCAATATTTCAAAGAAATGCCCTGAATGCCCACCTCTATACCACTGAGTGTGTTCCAATAAAGTTGGCAAAGTGCTACTAGATGATCCAGCAGCAATTCTAACCGGTAAATAAAGCATTCACTGCCAATTTATTTTATAGACTCTAAATGCCAATACCCAGATATACATGAAAGGCAGTACCTCTAATTCAAGGGCCTCCGTGCATTCCTTACTGCTCCATAAAGTAACAAGATTCAATGACCTACTAAATAGAAAATCAAGAAGGTACTCTTATAGAGGGAATAACTATTTAATGTGTATAACTGAATAGTTTAGTTGTGTCTTAATCCACACCGACTGGTTGGTTTCAACTTGACTTTCAAGAACTTTGCAAAAGAGTTGATGCACAAAGAAACCATTAATAGAAGGAAATGCTGTATTCAGAGTAACCAGCAGCAAGGATTTCTTTATAATGCTCTCTGAACAACAAAATATATGTTGACCTTTCCTCTACAAATTTTATCAGCATGTAAGAATAATTCATGAAAATACTGATTCTTTGGCAGTTCATTAGTCTTCAAAGCATTGTCTTAAAATGCCGGGGTCAGTTTACCACTCAAGCATGATTTGGCCATTCATTATTTAAAATGCTTCAACTTGAATTTAACTTCAAAAGTGAGTATCACACATTATCTTTCCGGAGCAAAGGCAGTGAGATCCCCATCATCCCAAGTCATCCATCTTTAATTTGTTCTCTGCTTTAACATTTAACTGTGGAGAGAGAGGAGCTGGGTCGTGTGCAACTGATGACCATTTGCTTCAACTTTCACCACCCGGACATTAAATTTGCTCCATAAAAATTTCCAAGTCAGGCTAACTTTCATCAAATCTATCAGCACTTTGAAGCTGGCAATTGTAACTGAAAAATTGAGGTGGGGGGAGAGAGGCTTTCTTCATTTACACTGATAAATTTTTTCACCCCTGTTTAGTATCATAGTATCATACATTTTCTTCAGCTTTCTACACGAGACCCTAGCCAGGGAGCAGATGTCCTTCTCCAGACCTGACCAACGCCAGCCGTGGAGCTTCTCTCGTGTTCCTGGCAACTTCATGTGCTCTGCTCCGGGACCCACACGGTCACTCTCCGGCCTCCCCTGCTGACAACCTCAACAATGCAACACATCCGTTTTCACTGGGCTTCTGTCCCAATGCATGACCAGATAGAAACCAGGCAGTCAGAAAGCTTACAGCTTTATGTCTTGGTATTGGCAATGGTTTGAGAAAAGGATGAAAGGAGAAAAGAAAACAAACAAAACAACAACAAAAAAGCAAGCAGTAGCTTTCTCACCAATTTCCCTGGTAAGAAAGCTCACCACTATTTCTCATCATTTCTGTTTACAGACGGAAGCAGAAACAAGGAGAGTATGTTCAAATACCCAGAGAGAAAATGAGCAGCAATTTCCAAATAGAATTAAAAAAAAAAAAGTATAAGACCCTTGGTTCAATTTTTTTCTTTCTCTAGGAATGACAACACAGGAAACTGATCACAGTGCTCCTGTGCAATGGGGGCAGCACCCTCCCCCTCTGTGGTGCTCCTTTCCTGCTCTCCAGGAGAGCCTGAAGACCACAGACTGCAAGACAGTGATGCACAGACCTAGAAGACATTCTTTAGAAAATGCCTATATCTAGGAGGCATAAAAAAAATAAGGAACTAGGGAATTTGGAGGAGAGCCAGGAGAAAATAACTATAGTAGCAAAAGTAATTCCTGAAGCACAGTCTTGTCCATATCACCTACGTCTTTACAATCTGGAGACAGTTCCCAATTACCTCTTAAATCAAATTAATGTTCTCAATCGTGAGTTTTATGTCCCGCTGTTTGCATTGACCGTTCCACCTCATATTTTCCACTCCCGGCATGCAAACCAGTCTGCTGTCATCACCTCCAACCTCAAACACAAACCATTCCTCCTCCATCCAATTTCATCCCTCAGAATCCCATCTCCACACCTAACAGGATGTCTAGCCCTTGCACAGCTTCGTTACACAGCTGCAGTGGAGGCTAATGTTGCATTGCTTTCATTTGCATTTTTATAACTGTCTAGAAGGCTGCTGCTGATGTTTGGACTCAGGTGTAAATAAGGCCAAATCAGAGATCTGATTCTTGTGTAGTTCAATGGGTTAGACTGCTGCCCAGATATAACAACCACATGTCCTGATCAGGACTGACTCCAAGCAGGCCTGTCCCCTGAGAGAGGGTTTTGCCTACCCCACTCAGGCTGGGAGCTGGCAAAGCAATTCTGAACACCCAGAGCATCTTGCCCACACTTTTATCCTGGCATTTATCTCACGGAATCACAACTCTCAGTTTACAAGGTGTCTTGCACTAGCATCCTAGAGGTCCGAAGTTATGCTATTCCTCTTATATGACAAGCACCTGCCTCAGTGTTCGTGAATAAATGCTCACTGGATGAATTAATGAAAAAACAAATGTTAGCTGTATTGGCACGCGTCCTGACACGATGATGACTGAGTGGAAAAATACCACGCCTAAAGGAAAAGCAAGGAAAGAGGCCATTCAAAGAATCATCAGGCTCACCATCTTACAATATTTGGTGCTGGATATGAGAACATATATTTATGTGTCTGCAGAGACTCTTCAAGAATAGGAGCCTCCTCATTTGATGCGTCTGCTCCATCTTTGAGCCAGTCCACAGTAACAACTATGTCACATGGCACCAGGTGGGGACTGCGACATAGGAGAAGGAAGAATACTGAAGAAGAACTTCTTTCTCCTTTCCCAAAGCTTGCAGGGAAGACGGGATGGAACATAGTAAGATGCTATAGGAAAACTGGGGGAAACTAAAAAGACTGCTCAATGGTGTGCACCGCAACATGTAACAGAAAAATAACTCAAAGTTCAATATGCTTTAGAAAGGGGCAGTTAGTTGCCTGTTTGGCATTTAGCACATTGTTTACATCTGAAAAAATGTGAAATAAATTATGTAGCAAGCCACAGCAAACAAATATTTTTCTTACAAACTCGTTTAGTGGTTATGAGAAAAGGAACTCACTTAGGTGATAGATAATTTTCTTACTTGGATGCCTTTAAGAAGGGAGTGACCAACACACAAACAAATCATTAAGGAATACAAACCTTCTGGTTTTCTGCAAAGCTAATGAGAATGCCATCAGTGAAGCAAAGTGCAAGGCATGAGTTTCATTTGCTGCCTTGAACGAATAGAAGGGTCTGTTTCACCATGTCTCCTAATTAAGATGTGCTGTTCTTCTTAGATGCCATGAAGTTGCCTGGTCGTGAGACCACGCACAACAGAACCAGGCAGGGCTGCTCTCAAGCCATCCCCTTGATCGGTTTCTGGTCAGACTGTTGTGAACGGCATTCTCCTGACTGGTTTTCAGACATAGACTGCCATCCCTTTCTTCTTAGTCTGTCTCAATCTGGAAGCTCCAATGAAACGTGTTCCCCATCGTAGCAACACATATGGTGCAGTGGCCAGCAATCACAATAACTACGAGAGCATTTTACAATCAGGAGGACAATCTACCGTGAAAATTCCCTGTGGTAACAAAAAGTTACCATTTTGAGGACTCATGGTCCAACAGGGTTCATTTGCTGGCAAAAAGTTAAGTCTGTATTTGTGTGTAGAAAATAATTTGATTCTGAGCAAAGAAACTGCCTCTGACTTTACCTCGTCACCTACCTTCAGATTGAGGGAAGACTAAATAGATGGGAAGAATGTGTTAATTATTCTGTAAGCATCCTTAGAGATCTCCTAATCCTTAGGGAGGATCAGAAATATAGAGGAACAATAGTGTGCAGAAGCAGGTTTAATATAACGTAGAGATGTTCATTCTTAAATAGGGAAGACCTCATTCTAATACAGTTGTTCGATTGTAATTTTCTTCCCCAGTGTTTTCATTAATAAACATCTGAGTGTATGTCCATCTAACTCAGTGGTTCTCAACCTTCCTAATACCGTTACCTTTTAAGACAGTTCCTCGTCTGTTGTGACCAATAATAAAATTATTTTCATTGCTACTTCATAACTAATTTTGCTACAGTTATAATTGCAATGTAAATATCTGATACATAGGATGTATTTTCATTTTTACAAGTTGAACATAATCAAAGCATAGTGATTAATCACTAAAACAAAATATAATTATATATCATGAAATATTTATTTCTAATTATAAATAAATGAAATTTTATCTTGAAGCATGGTGTAGCCTGGGTAACAAGTCTTCGTGCCAGGTACTCATATGTGGGTGTATCTGCATATGGACGGACCCGCCTGGAGACAGATAAAGGAATGGTGTCTTGGTTCCTAAGACCATCAGAAATATGTGTTTTATGATGGTGTTAGGTGACCTCGAACAGAGTTCACAATTTCAGAATTAAAATACTGGATGAGAACCACACATAATTAATATTCAACAAAGTTGTGAAGGCAATTTAACTATAGAATGAGAAAAATTCATCTTGGCCCACATATTAAAATTATTTTAAGATGAATCCCAGGGTTAATTGCAAAAGTACAAAGTGTAAGGTTACCAGAAGAAAACATGAAGGAGTATATTAATGATGTGGTAGGTAAGTGTTTCTTAAATAGGAAATGAAAACACTAGCTATCTAAAGCTAATACACATGCACACGCACACGCACGCACACACACATCTCTGGGGTGAGGTCCAGGTACTATGGCAAGGGCCAGACCTAAGCAAGGATACATAGAGCAGCCAACTAAAAAGGAGAAGAAAAGATGAGAGAGAGAAAGAGAGAGAGAACATGAGTAGCTGGGATACAGGGAACTAACCCACTCTAGGGGAGGATATTATTTACATTTCCATAGGAGAGAGGAGGTAGGTGGGGACCAGACTTCAACTCAGTGCACCAAGACATCAATGCAGCATGGCATGAAGCAGCGAACCAATAGAGAGGTCTCTGGGGCTGGCCCCAATCCTAACTATGTGGACCGCCCACCCACTACCTCCCACCCCCACCCCCAAAGGAATGCACTTCAGAGGCCAGCACTGAATCTGAAGCTCAGAGAGAGGTGTGTCTCTGATTAGGCCATACAGGAGCAAAGGAAGAAAGGAGAGAGTGGAACACATCCTGGTCCAACAAGCCCCAAGGACCTTATTTCTGCTCTGAGTAGTCACTGCACAGAAAGGTCCATAAGGCGAGCCCCGCCATTCGACACTGACATGACATCCCTCACTGACCCTTAATGCTACCGGGGTCAACACTGGAGACATAGTGTGGGAATTGTGCCCAATCTGACTCCATCACACCAGGGCGAAACACTAAGGGGGCACAACAGAACAGCAAGGGGAGTAAAGCAATGATGTCCCTGGGAAATACCAAAAATAGACTCTGGGGCCAGGACGTGGCACCACATCACACTTGAACTGAAAACACATAACGTTCAACAGACCTGGAACTATTTATAAGTGTTTCTTTTTGTTGTTGTTGCTATTTTGTTTTTTTGTTTTCTTTTGGGGGGGCATCACTGCCCTCTGGTGGTCGTGGGAGCTACTCAGCCATGCTGCTGCTAGATTTGAACTGCCAAGCCAGTGGGTCGCAGTCGCGCACTCAATCACTACGCCACCGGGTTTCAGCCTGCTTTTTGTTTTCTTTTGTTGTTTTGTTTTGTTTTGTCTGGTTTTTGGGCTTATTATTGTCCCTGTATGTCTAGATAAGATAGGCAGGAAAAAGAATCCAGAGAAGAAAACAAAGGGGACCCATGGTTCTGGGAGGACATGGGAGAAGGGGTGGTGGGGGAATGGAAGTGGGGTATCAACAAACCCAGGGACAATAGAATAACAAGTAATCTAAAATCGATGGTGAGGAGGGTGTAGGATGCCTGGTGGGACTTGATCAAGGGCAATGTAGCTGAGATGAATTACCAAAACCAGAATGAATGATGGCCAAACATAATAGTTGAACAAGAAGAAAGTAAAAGGAAACAGGAAAAAACGAGGAGGCACAGAACATTTATAGAATATAGGCATGTATATATGTAAATATACTTATATGTAATGATAGGGAAAGAGATCTATGTACATATAATTTTATGGTATTAAGGCAGTAGACGGACATTGGTCCTCTACTCAAGTACTCCCTCAACGCAAGAAAAAGTTGCTCTAATAACTTGGTATTCTGTGACACACAATTGCTGAAGACAAAATGAGTACATAAGCAAATATGATGAAGAAAGCTGATGGTGCCTGGCTATCAAAAGATATAGTATCTGAGGTCTTAAAAGGCTTGAAGACAAACAAGGAGCCATCTAGCTTAGAAACAACAAAGTTCACATGGAAGCAACACACCAGCCTGTGTGATCATGAGGTGTCCATGAGATCCGGTATCAGGCATCAGGGACAAGAACTAACAATTGTATCCATGTGAATGAGGAGGAAAATGGAGACTCAAAGTTCATCTGATGACAAATGGACATCCCCTTAAAGAAGGGTCACAAGGAAGAGATGAGCCAGTCAGGGTGCAGTAAACACAGAAGAAACACAATTTCCTTCTAGTTCTTTAATGCCCCCACCCCCCCCCCCACTATCCAAACCCCTATTAAATATGACTAACCCAGAGCATGTACACTGATACAGATAAAAATTCACAACACAGGAAATCAAGGATAGATAAAACACTCAAGACCATTAATGAGAGTAAAGATACCAGAAGGGTAGGGGGAAGGTGGCTGGAGAAAGGGGAAACCAATCACAATGATCAACATATAACCCCCTCCTCCCAGTGTGACATACAACAGAAAAGCAGTTGAAGAAAGACAGTGTGTGGTAGTCATGTGCTGTGTGTCAATTTCATGATTGGGAAATTAGGGGTGGAGTCTAGCCTGTCAATCTGGAGCTAGCCAATGAGACCCCTGTGTTGGCATGGCTTTCTCTGAGAATTCTGGGAAGTCTCACGGTATTTTCCTCGTGGAGATGACAGATCATCTCCCCAGTGGTTGGGAGATGCTTGACTGACAAGACAAATATTATGGACACGTTGGAAAAACGGAATGGTATTAGCTAAGTTCTCCAAAACAATGAAAATGTGTTACACAGGGGAAAGGCTGTTTTACATTCACGAAAGAAAGAGATCCTGACTCACACTGATACATGCATAAATTCAGTTGAATAAAAACTTCTTGACAGAGTTGGTAGCTATCGCAATGGGCTATTATCTCATTCACTGGGGACTTTTAAAAAATGGGACAATCTTGTGAGTTTGGTTCTGCCTACAGGCAAAGAATAATAGAGGATGACTTTCCATCTCCAGCGATACTGTGATTGCTTGGGTAATCAGAGCACTTAAAAGAATAATATTATTCTTCATTGCTTCTGTCCTTTCTTTTTCCTTCTTTTGTAGGAGTGGAATCTCGAGAATAGGGATATCAAAAAAGTATGGGACTGTGAACATGGAAGAGATATTTGGCAAGAAGTATGAAATAATCGTCAGAAAAGAAGCCATCCTCAATAGTTCAAACTCTTTCACAACTTACTGTGAAGTCATTAAGAAAATAGAGGCAGTTTCTGGCATCTCCGTGGACGCTGGGTGGGGGGAGGGTTTCTTGAGCACTCGGTTCTCGCTGTCCCAAATCATCCCTTTGCATCTCTCTACATCTTCCAACAGCCTGTCCATTCCGCACCTTTCCGATTCAAGCCCCAAGGTCATGCTGGGCTGTGGGAGACTCTTGGAAAACAATGAAGATGCTCATGGGTGGTTTTGCTGGTTCGTCATCAGCCAGCACCCCTTTCTTTTGTGGCATCACATCTGTACTCCCTGATGTGTCCCCACTCCCACATTTTCCTAGGTGAGGTCTAGGAACTTGAGAAAATAGGAACTGCATGTTCTTGGGCATACTTCTCATCGCAGAGCTACTGACTCAGAAGTTTTGGGGCAGGGGCCTGGCATTCTGGCTCAACTCCCCTCAGGAAGGGGTAGGGAATCTCTTCCTCCTGCAGCTGCTGGTATCTCCATGGTCCTCCTGAGCCTTACATCCTGGGACAGTTAAAGGGAGCAGGCCAAGGAGCCACAGAGTCATGGCTTTGTCTGATATTTCTCAATATGATTCTTTTGGTGGTATCCATGAACACACAGCAGAGTGAAGAAGCGAAGCTGACAGCAAAGGCACTGCCCTTGCTCATGCCGCCTGCCTGCTCAGAACTTCCTGGAACAAACTGCCCACTATGTGCAAGATTGAGGAGACTTGAGGGCTTCCGGTCCAGCCCCGGAGACTCTTCAGCTAACTCTGGTTCTGAGAGCAGAGCCACAGAGGTCACGGAGTAGGAAGATAAGCCTG
The DNA here is from genome assembly GCA_004026705.1 of Nesogale talazaci. Taxonomy (NCBI): domain Eukaryota; kingdom Metazoa; phylum Chordata; class Mammalia; order Afrosoricida; family Tenrecidae; genus Nesogale; species Nesogale talazaci. Next base: position 129,237 of record PVJH01000996.1, on the reverse strand, counting down.
CTGTCCCACTACACCTTCCTGGAGTGACTAGTTAAGAAGCAAGAGTTATTGGGGTTGTGTCCCTGCTCAATACTGTCCTCTCCTCCCACCCAGCCAAGAAACAAATCTGTTCAATACATTTTATAAATTGCTCTGCTTGCCAGCAAGACAGGGCATGTCTTTCTGGGCCTCCCCTAGGACTTGGTACATAGGCGGTCATTAGAGTGTGGTGATGCTGTTCATTGGTTCAGCTGTAGGACCAGTCAGAGATGCAGTTGGGCATTGCTTTGGAAGGCTGTTCGACGATAGGGGGTCAACTTTACATGAGGCAGAGGCTGAAGTCATTGAGTAAGGTTGGAGTTGTGGGGGCAGGGTGGGCAACCATTCTGGTTTGTCGTGACCGAAGGGGTTCCAGGATGCAAGATGTTCAGTGGTCAAATCCAGAAAATCCTGGGCAAATTGGGACAAGTTGGTCCACCTAGCTGGGAGGTAAAATGCAAGAGGGCAGGGTATTGAACAAAGGTGGCAGTAAGGTGATCATCAGACCACGGTCATTGCAGTTTTGGAGCTTGAAGGGTGTCTTCAGGAATGTACAGCTCAGAGTTTCTGTTAAGAAGCACGTAGGCTTTGGGGGTAAAAACTGTAAGCATGTAGTGATGTCAAAACAACAGACATCTCACACCAACACTGATAGTGAAGTTACAAACAAAAACAAATGCTGGTGAGAGTGGAAAGGTTGGAAGACTGGAAAGAAGTCTCAAAACAGTGCTTGGGACTGTGAAATAGTGTAATTCCCATGAAAGGGGTGGGGGCACTTCCTTCAGAAGTTAGCGATAACATGCAGCAATGCTAGTAATGGGTGTGTAACCTAGAGAAACAGCCATGACACGGACGGGTTATGATTGCAGCTTTAGTCACACTAGCAAAGAGATAGAAGCCAGTGCCCACTGACTGATGAATTTCCTACTCATTCACACAATGGTATATTCGGAATACCCACTGCCACGGAAGGAATTCTGACTATAGTACCGGGATGAGCTGCCCCATTGGGTTTCCAAGGCTCAATCTTTATGACAGCAATCCTTAACCATTAGGGAGATGCAAATCAAAGCAGCAGTGAAATATATCACCCCAGCATTAATGACAAACCAGAAAATCAAAATACAAGTGCTGGGGAGGGTGTGGAGAGACAGAAATCCCTCTCCATTGACAGTAGGACTGCAATGGTGCAACAACTGTAGAAAATAGTATGGTGCTTCTGTAAAAAGTTTAATAAAGAAATTTTCAATGAAGAATTTTTTTAAGTTGGAAATCGAATGTTCCAGAAATTACCTTACTTAGTCTGTATCATAGAGAAGAGCTGAGAAATATATATATATATATATATATATATATATATTTATATGCACACAAATTGGAGAGAACATAAATGCCCAACAACAGAAAAAAGGAAAACCTGTCTCCTAATTATTTAATGTGATATTATGCAACATTCAAGTATCAGGAATCTTGTCATTGATTTCTGCTGGTTGGTACTGTAAGCTGCAACTTTGCCAACGTCTACCAGCTCTGTCTCTTTTCTGGGAGACGCCTTCAGATCTTCGATATATTCTGGATCAGGGTATCTGCACATGGAGGTGATTGTGCTTCTTTTCCAATCTAGAGACCTCTTATTTCTTTTTAGTCTTAATGCTCTCACAAAAATCGTCTAATATCGAATGTAAGTGGTGAGAGCAGGCACTCTAATCTTGTTCCCAACTCCAGTCTTTCTCCATTCAGTATGATCCTGACAACTGGCTGTTCATATAAGATCTTCTCCATATGGAGGAATGTCCCTTTTATTCCTGTAAGAGTTTTTGTCAGACAGGGCGTTGGATTTTATGAAATGCTTTTTCTGTGTGCTCAGAGATGGTCATGCGGTTCTTTTCCTTGGTTTTAGTGCTGTGATATATAATGCTGGTTGCTTTTCTAATGTTTAGCCCCCTGCATTTCCATTCAGTCACACATGGTCACAGTGGATGACAGACTATGCCATCAGATTCTGCTTGCTAGTGTTGTTGAAGATTTTTGCCTCTGCCCTCATGAGAGACACTGACATGCAGTTTTGCTTTCTTGTGGTGTCTTTGGTTTTGTTTCTATCAATTGTGTTTATTTTTATTAAATCGTTTTATTGGGTGTGGCAGTCACTGATCTGTTTCAATTTCAGCACAGGAGTGTGGAGATGGAGCCTGGCCTGGCAATCTGGAGATAGCCATGAGGTCTCTTTGTGGGCACGGCTTTTGCCTCTGAATTCTGGGAAATCTCATGGTATTTCCTCCATGGAGGTGAGAGACTATACTCAGTTCCTTGGAGATGCTCTACGGTCAAGACAAGATGGCAGCATAGACCCTGAGTCCTAGAAACTGAAGGAGCCAGAGCAGAAGCCACCAGGTTTACCCTGATGGACCAGACCTCTGAAGCCGGAAAAGCCACAGAGAGACCACTGCCAGCACTGCCACTGTATACACAAGACTTTGCACCTGCTGGCCTGTGATTGCCCTGGTGTCCCTACATGTGCTTCATGAGTCGGAAGGAGACTTTATAGACTGGTATCAGACATATGGGCTAATATCGGACTTATGACCTTGGACTGAACTGCGTTGGGATGCTTGTACAATGTTCCATTCCTCTTTTATATAAACCTTTCCCTTATATCCATATGTGTGTTTACGAATTTGTTTCGCTAGTCTACCTAGACTAACACACCGGGGACTCTGCAGCTCTTATCACAATCCACACATACATCTACTGTGTCAAGCATTTTTTGTGCATTTGTTTCCTTCATCATTCTTAAAACGCTTGTCACATAAGTCCCCGGCATCTGCTCCTCATTTTTCCCCTCCTTCCCTGGCCCTCCCCCCAAGAACTCTTGATAATTTAAAAATCATTGTTATTTTGTGGTTTTGTTTCTTTTAATCTTCTATATGAAGATTATTTAAAAATGAGTCTTAAGCTACCTTTACATGTATGTGTGCTAACCTGTGCAAATAACTTGTACATATTCGACCAAATGAAAGTGCTTAACTTTAATTTTTAAAAAAAGAAAACAAAATAGAGGCAATCAGACATGCAGTCAGACTTACCGCACTGCATCTGATCTCCTATTTCTATGCTGAAAAACATAACAAATTATGTGGTTCTTTTATCATTAATCCTGCATAAAACAGTATCTGTATAATTAAATGTGAAGTTTGCATAGTGAAGACTGAATTTCCCTCTTATTTTAAAATTCAATCCATTACAAAATAGTAAAGCAGAGCTTTGAACCATCACATTTCAGGTTTGACCTCTGCTGAGAATGGGCACTTCCCATCCCATGGATTCCATATACCTGGCATGGAAAATCTCATTCACAGCAAGCCTCAGTATCTCCTGTGTAGAAACATTGGGGTCTCAGTATGGAGGAGGTATAACCAGAATGAATCAGTTTGCCGTGCTTCTGTAAACCAACCCCCTGAAACAAATAAGGTCTTCCTAATGAACTCTTTTCATACCACATATGCACAAATCATATATACATAAATGCTTTGAAATTTTATCAAAATTATTAAAAAGCTGAATGCAGAAGCAACCTTAAAGTCCCTCCAACTAAGGCCACCCACCATGGATTAAGTCTGTTAGAAAATGGTACTTTTAAAATGTTTTGTTAGGTGGCATAAACAATATGGAGGAGAAAACAATGACCTGAGGGGACATGGGAGAGGGGAAGGTGAGGGAAAGGAACTGGGGTGCCATCCATCGATTTTTAAAAATCCAGCATCCTTTCAGACAAAAACCCTTACAGGAATAAAAGGGACATTCTTCCATATGACAAAAATCTTACATGAACAGCCAGTTGTTAGCATTATACTTAATGGAGACAGACTGAAGTTGGGAACAAGACCAGAGTGCCTACTCTCACCACTTATATTCAATATGAGACAATTTTGCCAGAGCATTAAGACTAAAGAGAAATAAGAGAACTCTACATTGGAAAATAAGTAAAATCATCTCCATTTGCAGATACCATGATCCAGTATGCACAGAAGATCTGAAGGCATCTCCAAGATGGTTCTTGGGGACATGGGAGAGGGGAAGGAGGGAAAGGAACTAGGGTGCCAACAAACCCAGGGACAAAGGAACAAGTGATCTAAAATCTATGGTGAGGAAGGTGTAGAGTGCCTGATAGGGCTTGATCAAAGGCAATGTAGCTGAGAGGAATTACTGAAATCCAAATGAAGATCGAATATGACAGTGGGGCAAAATGAAAGTAAGTAAAAGGGAATAGAAGAAAGATCTAGGAGGCAAAGAACATTTACAGAGGCATGTACATATGTAAGTGTTTATATATAATGATAAGGAAATAGATCTAAGTACATATTTTAATATGCTAAGTATGAAGGCAGCAGACAGACATCAGGCCTCTACTCAAATACTCCCTCAATGCAAGAACACTTAGTTCTGATAACCTGGCATTCTGTGATGCTCACCTTCCCTGACATGATCACTGAAGACAAAATGGGTGCATCGCAAATATGGTGAAGAAAGCTCATGGTGCCTGGCTAGCCAAAGGTATAGCATCTGAGGTCTTAAAGACTTGAAGATAAACAAGCAGCCATCTAGCTTAGAAGCAACAAAGTCCCCATGGATGAAGCACACGAGTCTCTGTGATCATGAGGTGTCGATGGGATCAAGTATCAGAAATCAAACATCCCAAACAAGCAGTCATATCAATGCAAATCAGGGGAAGGGCAGAGTTGAGACTCAAAGATCAAAGCATGTACACTGGTACAGATAAGAACTCACAACACAGGGAATCCAAGAAAGATAAACTCCTCAATAATGAAAGTAGCAATACCAGGATGGGAAGGAGAAGGTGGCTGGAGAAAGGGGAATGGATCACAATGATCAATATACAACCCCCTCCCAGGGTGATGGACAACAGAAAACTCGGTGAAGGGAGACAGTGGTTGATGTAAGACATGAAAAAAATAATACTTTATATATTATCAAGGGCTCATGAGAGGCAGGGAGAGGGGGGAAATGAGCTGATACCAAGAGCTCAAGTGAAAAGAAAATGTTCTGAAAATGATGATGGCAACATATGTACAAATGTGCTTGACACAATGGATGGATGTATGGATTGTAACAGGAGCTGTAAGAGCTCCCAATAAAATGATTTTTTTTAAATGCTTTGTAAATAATCTCTAGTACTAAAATACATTGACTGCTTTTATTCTCTAGTTTTTCCATCACATGGCTGTTCAAGAAATGTTTCTGGAAAGAAAAAATATATCTTCATTTATAGTGAACAATTTCACCAACCGATTGTTATTTTAAAGCAAGCAGTTTTAGTGAATTCCCCCAATTAAAGTATTCCCATTCAAATGTACAGATCACAAAAGAACAAGCACAGGAAGGGGAAGCTTACTATGTAAGGTCAGAGAAGCCCATACCCCCAAAAGAACTCAACTGTAAGATATCAAATTACAGTTATTAACCACCAATAGATCATTTACATAAGAAATGATATATCATTTCTTTCTTCCTATTTCCCAGAAAGCAAATACATAAGCCATGAATTTAACATCAAATGAGAGTCCATGGATGCGTAAGAGTGTTTTTTTCCCTTGAGTATTTTTCATACTTTAATAAGTTGACAGAATATTTTGACTGTATTCAAAATAGAAATTTTTGAGATAATTAGGAAAATGGGCAACTTTGATCATGGCAATCAAATCAGTTTTTAAAGCATGTCAGCAATATAATAAGTGACATATGTGTATTAAAATTTCTTGTTGAAATGATTCCCTGGACAAAGCAATTAATTTTCAAAGTTCCCCCACAGTGTGAAGCTCCTTGAGGGCAGGGATGGGATCTGAAGCCAAAGGTGCTAGTGAAACCTGGTGTTGGGCTGCAACTCAAGTCCTAAGAACCAGAGGGCTGGCACAGAGAAGCCACATGCAGGCTCCAGAACCAGAAGTCAAGAATGTCCAAAAATCACAGCAGATCTTCAGGCTTCTGTGAAACCCTAGTGGGCAGGTGAAGGGCACAAGGGGAAGGCTTCCATGGGCAGGCCACATCACCAAGGAAGCAAAGGGCGGTAAAGCACATCCCACTTTAATCCTGCCCATTAGGCTAAAAGAACTTTCTCCCAAATGGCATTATAACCATGGGCACAGAGGTTACAATTTGTAATATATCACACATCAGGTTGATTCCCAACTCGTAACGAGTCTACAAGAAAGAAGAGAACTGCCGCATGGGATTTCCTAGGCTGCAATTGTTAGAGGAGCAGATTATTAGGACTCTTCTCCCAGAGAGTCCAGTGGCTTCAAAGGCCAACCCTTTGGTTAGCAATCAGTCACTGAACCACTGTGACAACAGGGCTCCTTGTCAAGCACTTATCATGGGAAAGTAGGAGTAAGACTGCATTAGAGCTTAAATTCTGAGCACCTTGCTGGCATTAGACTATGGATGACAGTGAAAACCCAAAATCCATTTGCAGAGCCATTGACTTCCTCTTCTAACCCAAGACGTGGATTATCTTGCCTTCCAATGAAGTGCCTTGGGAAAATGCCTCTCCGGGCAGCTGAGAGGAGCAGTCTGTCTAAGGGACTTGCCTGAGTGTGTTCTTGATGGATTTCACCAAACTGGGTGCAGTCCAGGGAGTTGCAGAGTCAGGAGCCATCCCTAGGCAGGCCCTGGACCAATCTTGTAAGCTCTTTGAACATAATGAATATGCTCCAGTCATGGTGCTGTACGCCCATGTGCAAACTGTGATATACTGAGGGGCCACCCATCATGGATTTTTGACAGTTTCCTTTGTTACATGCCGTATTTAACTAGTGTCCTGTGAATCGCTGGACACCATTATGACATAATGGACTCCTTCATCTGGATCTTTGTGTTGCCTTTGTCCTTTTGAAGACTTAATAAATGTTCTCTGAATGTTATATTCAATATTGAGGTATCTCTTGTACCCTGAAACAGGATATGAGGAAGAACACTTTCCATTTTTATTTTAGAATCTTCTGTGCCATTTGATATTTCTTATCGTAAGTGTGTGTTAGTTTGATAAAAAAATGCTTCATAAAAAAGGATATACTACTCTGTGTAAAATTCTAAACACATGCTATAAACTTTAATAAATTATTTACCAAATAATCTAGATACACAAAAATTAATAATAAAATAAAGATAGCTCTGTACCTACACCCTGCATACCCAACAGCCACCATGCAGGAAAGGATGCGGGTGTCTGCTTCCTGGGAGATTATAGTCACATAAACCCTAGGTGAGGTGGTCCTGAATTGTTAACTGATTGAATGGCAGTGACTTTGGTTTGGGGGGTTGCAGCTATACCCTAACTTGAGAAACAAAGCATTTTAAATTCACTCAAAGATCCTGTATCAGCTGACATTAAGGACTCAAGTGGAAAAGCAGAGATTTCGAGAATGATGATTACAGCAGGCAGGTGAAGGGCTTGGCATAGCACAATGTATGTATGTATTATGAGAGGTGATGTATGAGGTCCCAATAAAATGATTTTTTAAAAAAAGAACCTGTATTTTTATTCACCAACCACACAGATTAACATTTTTACACACACACACGCGCGCACACACACACACACACACACACACACACACACACACACACACCTACCTTAACAGGAATAAAGCCAGGCCTGATCCAAGCATTGTCCCTATTCCTCATCCACTCTCACTTCCAGTTGCTTCTAATTATTTTTGATCAGGATATTTAAGTGCCCTGACTGACCCTTGCATGTTAATGCAATCATCAATAGAATACAAGTAAAATACCTGTGATTCATATGCCATCTCTCCCAATAAATGCAGAAATTTTCATTTACTGTGCTATGTTCTAGTATGAATACAAAAAAGCAGCAAATGTGCACAACAAATCCAACTCTTAAAAAACAACAGTAACAAAACTATAATGCAAGTTCTCTCCAGCCAGGCATGTTCCTGGCTTCTACAATAAAGTGACCAGATTTTAAGTGGGACGCCATTGACCCAGAGGGGTGGGGAGAGGGTTCTTGATTTAAAATTTGGTCTAAATAGAGAATAAAATTTTTTATAGAACGCAAAAATAGTATTGTAATATATTTATTTTAATTTTAAAACGCCATGGGATGCAGACAAATTGTTAAAAAGTGGGGCATCTGGTCACTTTATTCTACAAGCCTCACACATACACTAAATATTGTGACTTCATCTTAGAGTTCTGGTCTGGGTGCCATTGATCCTGAGGTGCTTTTAGATCACACAACCTGGAGAGGTGAATATGTTTGACTTTTGTTTCCTCCAAAGCTAAGTACCTCTCTTAGAGGGTTAGTTTGCAGAACTTGTGAGATGTGTGGAAGTCACTTGACTTGTCACCTTTAAAAATACCTACTTCTGCAAACATAAGAAATCAAAGTGCTAACTATCAGCTATTTATCTAATCATGTACATACTATATTTAAAGAGAGGAGATAAGGAATTGGATTCTTGGAATCTACATCATAAGAACCTCAATCAGAGACAAGATTTTTAAATATTTAAAAGAAAGTAAACTCATTTCCCTCTTTTCTGTAAAGTCTTTTAGAAATATAAGAGCATCTACCACCATTAAAAATTGGACTTTAAGGATACAGTATTATACTTCCATTTTTAATTCTTGAATACTTCTAGAAAAAAAGAAGAACCAGCAGAGAAGAGTAGGAAGGAGACCTAACCAACAGTTAACCAACAGTTCCCTGGGAGAGAGACCTGGTGGTAATCTTCCCCCAAAAGTATTACACCTTAGGAAACCTTATGGAACAGTGCAGATTAGGATACTATGCTTCAGAATCATCCACAGACTTTTTGAGTATATGCACATGGGCACACACAGAGAAAGAGTAAGGGGAATGGCAGGGAACCTTGGTGGCACCATGTTTAAGTGCTCAAATGCCAATTCAATGATTGGCAGTTCAAACTCACCAGGTGCTCTGAGAAAGATGTGATAGTGTCTATAAAGATTTACTGTTAATATGCACTTAATAAGCCACATTGGCCCAAATTTCTGTATACATCCTGGGGACCTAGGCCAAGTTCCATAGACTAGTACATTGAATTCTGATCTTCAAGGTGTGTACTAACATGTGCCAAAGGCCATTCCAAAGGATCCAATATGGAAACACCACTAACGGAACTGCAGTCTGCCTCAAACACACCTGTAATCTGAGGGCGTAAGACTAAAAATTCATGGTGTTTGAAGCAGAAGACAGCTATAAGAGCACTGAACAAACATTTTCCATTTTTTGTAGGTGGACAAACATTGACTCTGTAGCACATCATTGCTACTTGCTGTTTTAAGATATATATAATTCTGTCAGACTTATGATTGACATTGTCAATAAATACCATTGTAAATTTTCCTTGATAACCAACTCCGATCATTTGTGTAGAGCGTCCTGTCATGTAAGGCTTTATTCTGTACAGGCGAGTCATCAAGGCATTGCAACATGTAGTTAGCCTGCACTGCTTCAATCTCCCTCTCTTGGCATTGTTTTAAAAATTGGTGCCAGGGGTTAATCAATGACACTATTAACAGAAGATCATTATGCTCCAGGGACATGATCAATTAGATTCTCCACCATAAAGTACAAGGAGTAGAGTCAATGGCAGGGAAAAAAAAAAAAAACAAAAACAGATCCAGGAATGAATTTGGGGCTCACACTGAATCCTAGCTCCAATCTATGAAACCTTTGTCACTAGTTCTTACAGTATGGCCCTGCTTGATACTCACCCTCATGAAGGAAACACAAAAGATATGGTGAAGAAACCATATGGTTCCTAGCTATAATATAGGAAAGTGTCTGATATCTTAAACGCTTGTTTCTAAACAAGCTGCCATCTCAATGAGATGTCAACCAAGTCCACAAGGAAGAAGCACATCAACATCTGTGATCCAAGGATTGTAAATTATATAATCCAATAATGTAGGAGGGAATAACAGAATTTAAACTGTGAGATTCTTGTTTGCAGAAGGCTATGGACGACAATGGAAGCCCAAGATAAATTTGCAACATCTACAAAGGAAATAAACCTCCAAATAAACCTCATCCAAAATTGAGGGATGGGGGCTGAGCCCCGGTGGCACAGTGGTTGTGTGTGGGACTGCGGCCCACTGAGACGGAGGTTCAATTCCAGCAGTGGGGCTGGGCCTCCTATTCCCACCACCAGAGAGCAGTGATGCCCCCCTCCCCCCAAAACAAACAAACAAACAAAAAAAACAAAAACAAAATTGAGGTATGGGAATACATGGTTACCAGAGTGCATTGGAGAGATAACTATAGACAATCAAAACAATAAGCCTGATTTGAACTGTTGCAACCTCGTCACTTGATTATCCTTAGATACAATTTGAACCTGGTTTGGTTTTAAATAATTTCTGCTATTCCACCACTCACCGTACTGGAGTTTATCTCTGATGTAATTTTGTCATTGTGTGGGGGGGAGTTCCAGTCTCCACAATTGAATGAAGACAAGGGGTGGTTGTGTAAAGGAGGAATAAAATAAGAGACACCAGACAAGCAAGAAGCATGCAGTGGCTCAACTCCGGGACCATCATTACCTCAGCAGCCAGAACCGAACAGAGACTATATTTCCAACCAAGCCTTATATACATTCAGAGGGCATGAAAGCCCCCTTAATTACAGGTAATCACATATGTAACAAAGTGGGCTATCCCCTAACTCTAAAGGTCTCTAAGTATATTGGAGGAGTATAATGCCCTGGGCAGGTAAAGGGGGAGGGGCTGCCTTCAGAGCCCATAGAGTAATAGCAAGATGTCTGCTCCTATAGATAAAGCTGCCGGCTACACAGCGAATCAGCCATGTGTGTGCATGAGGTAACTTTAGAATTGAGGTCATAAGAGTGGGGGAAAGGAAGCACTAAAAACTAGAGGAAGGGCTGAGCCCCGGTGGCGTAGTGGTTGAGTGCGGGACTGCGGTCCTTTGGCTTGGCGGTTCAAATCCAGCAGCTGCTCTCCAGGAGCAAGGGTGGGTAGCTCCCACGACCACCAGAGGACAGTGATGCCCCCCCCCCCGCCAAAAAAAAAAAGAGAGGAAAGTGTTTCATCAGTGCTATACTGCAGCCTGAACGGCTCGTCTCTTCCTCGTGATCCCTCTATGAGGAGATAGCCAATTGTCTACGACGGACTTTAGGTCTCTGCTCCACAAGCCCACCCGCCATTCACATTTGGTTTGATTTTGTTCTGGGTCTTAGAGTTAAAGTGACCAGATTTTAAGTGGGACACCATTGACCTGGGGGAGAGGGGAGAGTTCTTGATTAAAAATTTGTCTACATGGGGCTGAGCCCCGGTGGCGTACGTGGTTGAGTGCGGGAATGCGGCCCGTGGGCTTGGCGGTTCAAATCCAGCAACCGCCCTCTGGAGCAGCACTGGGTAGCGCCCACGATCACCAGAGGCAGTGATGCCCATTCCCCCCTACCCCCCCACCGTGTGCCAAAAAAAATACATAAAAAAAATTGTCTACATGGAGCAACAAAAATGTTCCTAGAACACAAAAATAATATTGTAATATATTTATTTAATTTTAAAACACCGCAGGACATGGGACAAATTGTTAAAAAGCAGGATATCTGGTCACCTTAAGACACCTGATACTTGATCCCATCAACACTGCCTAATCACACAGGCTGGTGTGCTTCTTCCATGTACACTTTGTTGGTTCTCAGCTAGATGGTCACTTGTCTATCTTCAAGCCTTGGAAGACCCCAGATGCTTTACGTTTTGATAGCGCAATACCACCAGTTTCCTTCACTACATTTGCTTATGCACCCATGACCTCAATTCTATCTCACAAATTGGATTAGACCATAACATGTACACTGGTACAGATAAGAGTCGCAACACAGGGAATCCCCCAGAGATACCAGGAGGATTAGGGGAAGAAAGGGAGACTCGATCACAAGGATCAACATATAACCCCTCTCCAGGGGGACAAACAACAGAAGAGTGGGTAAAGGGCGACACAGGATGATGTAAGATATGAAAATAATAATCTATAACTTATCATGAGATAGGGCAGAGGAGGGAGACGGGAAAATGAGAAGCTGATATCAAGGGCTCAAGTAGAAAGAAAATGCTTTCAAAATTATAATGGCAGGATACCTGCAAATGTGACATAACAGATGAATGTATGGATTGTGATAAGAGATGTAAGAGCCCCCAATAAAAGTATTTAATATTAATTTATAAAAAGAGGTGACTTTAAGATAGCGCTATTATGGTAAGATGGGAAAAATACTAATTATGAAAACATGATTGGGACTCACCTCCAACTCACAAGGGTCAAGGCCTCCTTCCATCCCAGAAACCCAGCCTGCTTGGCTCCTTAATATATGAAACTAAAGGATTCATTCTCTTCCTGTTCTCTTCTCCCCACAATTGTGGTAACCCTCTTGAATTTTTATTGTATTTTGTTCTGGGTTTTTTTGTTTATGAAACCCAAGATTGATGAACCTACAGAGACAAGTAGAATAAGGGGGCACAAAGGGGAACTGTCATCAAGGAATTAAAGAAGGAAGAAAATGTTTTGAAACTGACTGTAGTAGCATACTACAATACTGCTGGAGATGATTGAACCATGGAATATGGTATCTATAATAGCTCCCAATAAAATGGTTTGAGGAAGAAAACAATAGATGTACTGCGTTGGACACCTTGTGGGCTTTTTGACTGTCTGATAGGATCTCTGAGTTAGATTCGACTCTCAGCAGGTTTGGTTTGAGTATGTAGCATAATAAAGAGTACAGCTTTATTGACAGATAGCTAATGTGGACCTAGCAAAGCAAATATTTAATAGGAGCTTAAATTCTTTTATTTTGTTGAAACTACGAAAGACCTGACGCAAAGGCAGACTGAATGACAAGAGATCAAGGGCTTTTATCTGTCCATAAGCTCAATACCTCTCGCTAGTAACACTGCTGCCGGGAAGATTAATGCAGACACTGGGTTGCAAAAGTGAAAAGCCGGTACCACTCAGCAACAGACACTGCCTTTGTGTGTACTGGTGACCAGTGACATCGGGGGTTATCTTGGCAAGTTCTGTGTACCTCTAACTAATGAGGAATAGTGAGGGGTGAACCATCTCTTAACTTGCACGTGTGGCCTGGCATCATGTTAGAGATTATTTGTCTGAAAAATAAGAGTTCACTCTTGAAAGAAAGGGGGAACATCTAGGAAATGATAATACCAGTCAGCATTTGTTGAGCATTTCTTTTTAATGATTTAGCTCCGCCCTTCCTTTTCCAACCCTGGTAACTATGAAAGAACGTTTCTTTTTTGTGGTTGCTGCTTTTGGGTTTTTGGGGGGCGCATCACTGCCCTCTGGTCATCGTGGGAGCTGCCCAGCCTTGTTCCTGGAGAGCTGCTGCTGGATTTGAACCACCAAGGCTATGGGCCGCAGTCCCACACTCAACCACTATGCCACCGGGGCTCAGCCAAAAGAATGTTTCTTTTTGTGTGAAAATCTTTTGGTTTTTTAGTAGTGGTGCATTTGTGACTTATTTCACTCAGCATATTGCCTGTTGAATGTGTGTTAGGAGTCATCCAAACCTTTAAGGTGCCTGGTGACATAGCAAGTTACGGGTTAGGCTGCTAAGTGAAAGGTCAACAGTTTGGGCCTACCAGCCACTTTGTGGGAGAAAGTTGAATGGCAATCTACTCTATCTTAAAGAGTCACTAAGAATCGAAATTGTCACTCCTTGGCAATCGAGGTTTTGTTGGTGGCATGTGCAAATCTTCATACATACAGTATATATACTACATGTCTGAGGTAGATGTCATTATTATTCCCCCTGACGAGTTACAGGTTACAAGGCCTGCAGAGGTTGTGCACTTGTGGTCACACAGCTGCACGTGAGTGACAAAGATTCCAAAGCTCACACAGATGACCAGTAGGTAGTCTTGAAAAACTTAAGAAGCTGACCCAGGCTCATTCTTTACAGCTCCGGGGCCTAACATTAGAACAGGGGTCCACAAACTTTTTAAACAGGGGGAGCCAGTTCACCATCCCTCAAACCATTGGAGGGCCAGACCATAGTTTAAAAAAAAAAAACAATGAGCAAATTCACTGCGAGCCCGAGATGCTAAGCAGGACAGGCAGTGGCAGCAAAAACACCCAGCAGACTGGATAAATATCCTCAGAAGGCCACATGTGGCCGATGGGCCGTAGTTTGAAGATGCCTGCACTAGAGCAATAGAAAGCAGTTATACCTGATCAAGTTAATTTTTAATTTAAGGAATAAATTTTCTAATGAGTTCCAGTCAACAGCAAGTATTAAGTGAAAGTTAACTAACCATCAATCAGTATGCTGCCCAGAAAATGACAGCTTGGGCGAGCAGTTGGGAGGTCCTTTTCTCCACTAAGCTTTATTCCTCAACAATATGCAGTTCCTTTACCATCTCAACATTTACCTTTGAAACCCACAGCAAAGAACAAAGAGTGGTAACTTTTACAACTCTTCAAAGCAGTGCTGGCCAGTAGCAGCTGAAAGGATAATAAGTCATCTTTAAGTACAACACTTGTAGGTAATCCAATTATTATAAAACAAATAAAAGATGATATTCCATCCTGTGTTAACACTGAATAGTGCTGCCTGTTAGACAAAAGTAGCCTAGTAATTATGGTTTTGCTTTCTTCTTTGTTCTCCAGTCTTAAATTATTTTAGAAAACATAGATCTTATAAAGATCTCCTCAGCTTTCACACTAGAGAATATTCACTTTATAAACACAAATTTATATCAAAAAAGATATTTTTTAATCCTCTAAACAAGAGACAACCTAAATCAAGAGTAATACTTGCAAGAAAAGAAATGAGAATTTTAATAATTTAATAAGAACTAAGAGAGCTCACACTAATTTTAATGAGCTCACATATAAATTTGCAAATGCAATGAAATTTTTATTATGAAAATATGCTTAAGTAGTATCCATAATATTAAAATAATTAAGTACTTTCTTTTAATTCCATTTCTCCACAAATTGTTAGAAGCCCCCTTGTACATAAAAGTTGGTTGAAACAAAGCTGATAAATAAACATACTAAGATCCTTGGTCTCAGAGAGACTCTTAATGGTTTTAAAGAAACTAGAGATTATATTCCCAGTTTAAAGCTCAGAATTATAGGATGGTGAGACTCAATGGGCCTTTAAGATTTATTTAGTCCTATACCTGATATAAGGAACTCTCGTAGTGTTCTGGGATAAGTGTCTAAACCTCCACCTCAGGGATAGGGAATTAGACACAAGAGGGAGGAAAGTAAATGCCCAAAGTCACACAGCTGGTTAGCAGCAAAACCAAGACTCCGGCCAAACCAGGTGTGAAAGAGTTCTAGAACAGTTACTTTGTTTTGGATGAGTGGTGGAGCAAAAAGATTTTCAAGCTATGAAGAGAAGAAATGCACAGGCCCAAATAAGTTTAGATGGAGCGGAAATTGGGGTCTTTGAAACAAAATTGTTACGGGTAAGTCTACTTACTTTCTATCCAGAATACGTAAGGAAACCAGTCCAATCATACAGCCAGACAGATCCAACACATGTACTTATATATACATGTGTGTATATAAGAAGCCCTGGTGGGTTGCCAGCTAAGCAGTGGATTGCTAACCTCAATGTCGGTGATTCAAACCCATCAATTGCTCCCTGAGAAAAGTGAGGCTATCCACTCCTGTAAAGAATTACAGCCTCAAGATATAAGGTCACTATGAGCCGGAATTGACGGGATGACAGTGGGTTGTGTATGTGTGTGTGTGTTGCGTGCCACATAAACCTTTATATAATGTGCTTGTGTTTAGTATTTTCTAACCTCTCAGGTATGGAGCCTCAGTGACACAGTAGTTAAAATGCTCAGCTGCTAATTCAAAGGTCAGACACTTTGAACACAACAATGGCTGTTCAGGAGAAAGTCCTCTAACTCCTGAAAGATGACATAGAGTCTTGGAAACCCTGTGTTTTAAGCATTTTTTTAATACAGCATCTCACCCCTCCCCCATCCTATGGCCCTTTCCATCAGCTACACAAGCAATACATCATCTAAAAATGGACTGCACCTTGAAAATTATTTTAGCATGCAAGAGGACTAAGTAACCAAGTTAATTATCATATCATTAGCATCTTAATACAAGGGTAACACTTCTTGGTAAACACTGAAAGTCCACAGAAACATGAACAATGTAACAGTCTCTACACATGCATGGTAAGTAGAGTAATGACCCCCAAAGCTGTCCACAATCTACTCTGCAGTAGCTGTGAACATATTACCCACTGCAGATGTGATTAAATTGAGCACCTTGAGATGGAGAGCTTATTCTGGATCATAGAGATTGGCCACTGTAATCACAAAGGTTCTTAAGATCAGAGAACCTTCCCCAGCTGAGTCAGAGGGAGATTGTGCCTACTGAAGAAAATTAAAGTTATAGCTGTCCGCTCCTACATATATGAAAAGTCTCGGAAATCCACAGAGTCAATTCTACTCCCTTCTAGTGGATCACTGTGAGTCGGAATCAACTCAATGGCAGAAGGTCTGCTTTACAGTTTGGGACAGTAGAAGAGGAAAAGAAATGACATTCCCCAAGAGCATCCATAGTCCTGTTTATACTAATGTTCACTCAGTAAGCACCAACTGGTGTCGGTCTTTTAAGCAATAGGATTGTAGTATAATGTATTTTATTTCTTTTAAGGTTGAGTTTGTAGTCACTTGCTAGCATCAAGAGAAAAATACAGCATGTGAATTAATACCAACATTCTTAAGCTCTCGGTCACAGAGGTCTTAGGCCACATGGAACAGACCTAGTCTTACATCATACCTGAGGAATCTCCCCAACTCTACAGTCACATGGCACATAGCTTCACAACAGACAAAGAAGGCTGCTGACAGATCTATGGAAAGACAGCAAGCCCTGCACAAACTTTGAGGAAGTTAAATTTCACTGTTTACTTTAACTCATTCTTTGAACTACTTTTGCTTCCAAGTGAAACAAAATTTACTTTGAATAAATTTTACAGTGTTCGACTTGAAACAGCTGGTTGGACTTTTCAAAAAGCATCTTGTCAGAATTATGTATTTTCCCTAAGATATCTTCCACCCACTAAGTCATGCCAGAAGTCTTGGTAATCACAGATCAATTATGATTAAAAACACAAATCCCTTAGATTTTCATTCTGCAATAAGCTTCTGGAAGTAAGGCGTGAATGCATGAAACACCTTTAATCTTATGCGAAGGAAACTTGCATAAATCTTGGCCCCATTGATTGCATGGAGAGGCAAGCAGAAAAAAGGAAACGACTTGCAGTGCACTAGTGCCAAACAACCAAAGCCAAACATCTGCACACAAGCAAATGCAGCAAACCACAGCCCAAGCTTTAACTGAATCTTTCCTTCCCCATTTCCAATTTTACGTGTTTCTATTTGGATAGGGGTTACCTATGAAAAAGAAAGCAGTTGGGGGAGGGTGGGACAAGGGGGGAGATCAAAAAGTTAAGTTGAAAACCTGAAGCAGACAAAAATGTGCGTCGAAAAGCTCATGTTCCAAGTCTCGCCTGTATAAATAGTGATCCTGCACCTCATTGAATTGTTGACATTACATAATTAGCCAGTTACAATAATAACACTACAGCTTAACACAACTGCCAAGGCTGGAGGAATTTTAACTACTCTAGTGAATTGCCCCGTCACCAGCTACATCTGTGCTGGTCTTCAGATGAAAAGTAGGGAAAGAAAAGAGATGGACGTTTAGTATGCAGAAGAACACCGAGTAAACAAGAAGAGTCTGGCCTATCTAGAATCGCCGTTTGGAGGGCTCTTTTCCATTTGTTTTTGTGCTAGCATGTAGCTTGGTTCCGTTTCTGACTGCTGCCTTTTTGCATTAAGAAAAGGCAGCACGAGCACTTCCTAGACCCTGTGAAACTGTCAAAAATAGCAACAGTTTATGTCAGATGTGTGTTAATGACACAAACACGTTTATTCAACTTTTTAAACTAATATAAACCAAAACAAACCCCCAAACACTTCCACATTTATTCTTCAGCTTCTTAAACCCTACATAAACCTACCAACGAACAGAATCTTAAAAACCTTCTGCGACCTCAGGCACCTATTAGCAGTCTTCCCATTAACCCCACGAAGAGTCTCACTGACAGCTATGGTGGGGTTTTTTTTTTTCTTTTTTGCAACACATTTGCTCTAGGGCAGCGATTTTCAACATGTGGGCACCAACCCTTTCAGGAGTCAAATGACCCTTTCACTGGGATTGCTCGATTGATAGAAGTAGAAAAATTACAGTCACAAAATATCAATGTAAATAATTTTACAGTTGGGGATCACCACAACATGAAGAACTATATTAAAGTGACCAGACGTCCCGTTTTATAACAATTTTTTTTTTTTGGCATCACTGCTCTCCGGTGGTGGGAGTAGGAGGCCCAGCCCCACAGCTGGAATTGAACCTCCGTCCCAGTGGGCCGCAGTCCCACGCACAACCACTACGCCACCGGGGCTCAGCCCCCGTTTTATAACAATTTAACAACGTCCCGCGGTGTTTTAAAATTAAAGTAAATATATTACAATACTTTTTTTGCATTCTATGAAAATTTTTGTTGCTCCCTATAGGCCAAATTTCTAATCAAGAACATGCACCCCCACCCCCACCCCACCCCCAATCAATGGTGTCTTGCTTAAAAATCTGGTCATTTTATTTTAAAGGGTTGTGGCATTAGGAAGCTTGAGGACCATTGCTCTAGGGAGTTGTGGGTGTTTTATCCTCTTCCTAGTAAAATAAATCTGAAATGCAGCCCAACCCAGGTACTTAGGGGGAAAATCCACGCCAGGCAACTGCTCTTTGACACACTGTACAGGAATGCTTAATCCTTCCATTGTGATGCCAAGCCTTTCTCTTCCATTGTTTGAAGCCACAGTCCTGATTAAATCTGGAAGCAAGCTTAGAGATCTTCTATTCCACAACTCTCGTTTTTTTTTTTTTTTTCATAAGAAACAGAATTGCAATATATTTTCTTCTCAAGTGCCATTAAACCGCAAATCCCTGCTTGGGTCGAGCATTCCAGGGTGGGCCACGCCTCTGGCCACTGTTCGAGGAAGAGGGCACAAAGAGAGGCTGGAGGATGGTGTTCCTCCCAAGAAGTCATGTGGAAAATGATGCCTCTTGGCAAGCGAGACAGGTTCCCTTCTACCTTCTTTGGTGCTTCCAGCACCTTTTCCTTCTCGCCTTCACACTTCCCGAATTCTTCCAAATATATAAAGACGGTGAAACGTGGAACCCCTGATCATGTGTGAACATCCATTTTGACCATGTCGCTGGCTACCTCTTACATTTGTCAGACGGCTAGGTCCTTATCTTGCCCTATTTAATAAACACCCCACTTTTGGAACCACCCTGTCTTTGAGATCTATTATTGTCCTCCTATTCTCAAGCACCTAAGATTATGAGGCCAGAAGAGAACTCTTGAGACTTTATGAATTATAGAAACAAGATTGTCATGCATCTAGTCATCTCACAGGACTGAGTGACCCAAGCAGTCCTTTCAGTGTTCTACGAAGCCAAATGCTAGATGTCAAAATTACTACCAGCAAGGGCCCGGAGTGGAGCACACCCTCTGGGACCCTGAGATCCCAGTGCAGTGAACCTCCTTGACCCAGAAGACAGCTGTGACATCACAGGACATTGAAAGTACCAGGAGCCTGAGAGTATGTGGCAGAGTGAGGGTTTCCCATCTATCTCACAGAGTAATCAAAGCCAGGGATTTCTGTGAAGGAAGGTGCTTTGTAGAGTGGGGTGCCTCTGGGGACTTAACTGGAGGAACTGACTTGGGAACTGGAGCTGATTAGAAACTTAGAGAAGAGTGGCAAGCCCTTTGGGCATTTGGTGTTTGAAAGAACTTAGTTAACATGTCTTGAAGAAACAGCATTTCTCTCATCTGTATGCAACCTGTTAACTGAAAACCTGTAAACACACACCCCTCTGACCCTGAGCATATCCGTAAGTTGCACAACCAGTGCAGTGAATCATATACACCCTAGAAGTAGAGTGCGGTGGAGAAAAGTGAAGTCTTATAGGAAACAGAACACAGAAATCAAAGATTGAAAGACGCAAACAACCCCTGGTTTAACAGTCGAAATGAACGGTAACTTATGCAAACTTAAGATCAAATGAACTGGGTAGAGGGGACCCAGCTACCAATACAGATCATTCTGACTGGGAATGTGAATGAAGGTGTTCACAAGAATGGGAGAAAAATGTAGAAGAGAATTCTGATGCTACAGCCCTAAGATAACCTTTGGAAATGGAATGGAAGCTATCCAACCATCCTTCAGCCAAATCGTCAAATGCCTTACAAAATAAACACCAGCACCTTCAGGTAATGTGCTCCCTCAGACAATGAACTAAAGGAGACCAAACAATCAACATTTACCCCAAAACAAAGGTGAGAAGGAAAAAAGAGGGCAGAAAGTTAAATCTATATAAGGTTACCAGACTCCCGCTTTTTAACATTTATCCTGCATCCCGCGGTGTTTTAAAATTAAAATATATAGACCAAATTTTTAATCAAGAAACACCCCTCCCCCATCCCCAGTCAAAGGTGTCCCACTTAAAATCTGGTCACTTTATTAACTAGAACAAACCGAATGAAAAATGGCAATGCTGGTTCATTGTTTAAAAATAATAACAATCAATGGCCCCAGACATGTGTATAAAACTTGATAGGAAAACACTGTGCTCTGTCACCAGAACTCACTGCCATTGTGCCCATGTCACCTCACAGTGAGTTTTTAGGCTACAGAGTAGAACTGCCCCGGTGAGTTTCCCAGACGGGAACTCTTTATGGAGATTTAGAAAACCTTGTCTTTCACCCAAGACTCTGCTGTATCAATTCCCCTAAAATATTATGATCAAGTGAAACGTCTTTACTAAGGCTCTTCTAGCCCTGTCACTAAAACTTCACCAAGTGATTGGGTGAGACTATGCAAATGTGGCATGTGAAACACTAATCAAGGGACTGGTCCATTTTAGTTGCCATTCTCCTACCTCTAAGCAAGTCATCTCAGTAGCAGTAACAGAGAAAACCTGGGAACCCTCAAGAACTACAACCAGCAGTCCACACCTGAGCCCCCCGCATAACGTGCGCGTAACCGGGGCTGCAGCATGGAGACCATAGGCAGAGTGAAGAAGCCTCCCTGAGGCAGAGCGGCAGGGATGAAACCCTTGGGCCACAAGGTAGAGCCACAGGCAGCCTTCCTGACCCCAAAAGGCAAAAGCCAAGGGACCAAGTAGCTTCGAGCTGAGGGCAATTGACTGCTTGGCAGAAGAAAGGCTCTATTGTAAACCTTAATGTTTACTGAGCCTCGTGGTAGCAAATAATAACCTTCATAACTGAGTCTTGTCTGTGGGTTTCATGTAGCCAATCCAACAAATCTAGCAGAAATGTAGAGTTTCTTCGGAAGAATGGTCATCGTCCGAATAGGGTAAAAGAAGGATGGGTGGGTGGGTGTACAGCTGACCTGTTTCTGTGACCATTGACCTTGGGCTGATGTAGAGATGGGTTTTCCTTCTGCCTTGTGTAACCCACAGAGATCCAAAATGGCTGCAATATAATTTTCACCAATATTATTTTTAAAAAGCAAAATCATAATAACAACCAAGTTTTATTTACTGTAGATATATCTTTAGTGCCTGTTACATACAAGGCACTCAAATAACTTTTGTTGAATGACCAAATGAAGGTGGGTTTTTGCTGGTTTGTTTTAGGGAGGTGTCTTTTATGGGGCAATGGAATTGAATCCCCAAAATGGAGGCTATTCCAGGAAATTCAAATATAATTACCATAAATCTCAAATCCTTGATTCAATGCAATCAACCTAAGAATTTTAAAGTTATTTGCATCCTGAATATTAATGAGATAAAATTGGAATACCTTATCTCAATTGATTTGTTACATAAACTGAGTTTTATGATCAAATCAAGTAAAACAGTGTACATTTAATTTGCACTGACTGAGCAATCACTCATAAGAGATGACAAAAGCCATTTACTGAGCAACTCTTTACACAAAGGGATATGATGTGCCTTGATATGATTGAATCCATATGATTCAGCAATATAATATAGATTGCCAACATAATCTCAAATTTTTAATCTCTTACAACCACCTAGAAAATTCCAACACCCCCTAAATAAGATGACAACTTTGAGGCTATGGAAATTGATGTAATATTAAACTCAGCTCTTAAGTCTAAAAGAAAACATATTCCTCTTGTCTCCACCTTTGATATTAAAAACTGTCAACAAAAACAAATGGACTAGGCATGACTTGCTGTTGGAAGCCTTTGTTAAAATAATAAAGCTGCAGGAAGAGGATTTTTTTTTTATTTTAATAAAACCATGAAGCTTACTGAACTACAGACTAAGCTGACAGGCCATTTCCATTAGCAGGGTGAACAGGAAGGTTTGTTTGTTTTGTGAAGCTTAAATAGTTTATGCCATTCTTTTTGTCTAAAACTGTTACCTGGGATGCAGTGAGGTAAGGAGGTTGGAAAGCATTAGCAAACCATCCTTGTGGACTAATGGAAATTTACTTACACAAATGCTTGTAAAATAAGGCCAGAAGGTACAGGACGCAGGGGCACATCTCATCTCTCTAAAATCCACCTAATACAACATGAGATTATGTCCGCATTTCAGAGCAAATTAGCTACAGATTGCTCTAAAGAAACACTTTATTCAATCCTAAATAGTAAGGTGTTTTTCCAGCCATCGGTAATACAGAGCACATCATTCCACACATACAACAAAACAGATCTGACCTACCATGCTTTACGAACCTAGAAAGCCAGATGGCGAGGCCATGGAGCCTCTTGGAACTAATATGTGCCAAGAGTTAAACTTCAGTTTGAGCCCAGGCCACCTCACTTCCTGGCACTTTAATCTACCTCCCTGAATCTCACATGAGGGTGGCTATTCTTTTTCTCTTGTGCCATTGTGACGTTTAATAGTGAAATAATATTCTGCAGAGAGCAAAGCCTTGTGACTTTTAGATTTATTTACAGCAACCACTAACTATGAGCCGCAGAAAAGCACATATCTATCACTCACTGATGATTATGCTGATGGAGAAAAGATTTCAAGTCTCCCAGTTGCCTTAGGTAAGAGCTGTGGGGTTTTTGTTGTTATTGTTTGGTTATTTTTTTTTTCACATAAGCTAAGTAATATGCCAAGACAGTCTGTGGTCTGAGGCTGTACCATCTAAACTGTATCTAGAATAGCATCACCTGGAGTCTCATCAAAACCAAACTGGACTAACCACTGAAAAACGGAGAGCGCTGAACAAGTTTCTGCTTGTGATGGGTTGTAAAGAAGTTAAAGGCTTTATTTCTCAATTCACATTCTATGTGTCCCATATCCACTGTTACAGGACCATCAGTATAAGTCTCCTTAGGCCACAAGTCTTCCCAGTATGATTAGAAGCAATGTCCTTCTTAGACTGAGCTTCAGCTGCAAAGACTGGCTGCAATAGCATTCTAAGACCATCTTACCTACATAGTAAGACCATATTGTAGAGAGAGTCTTCATTCACTTCGTCTCTCCACCCCATAAACGTCTCTCTATTGATAGGTGCTGTCAAGTTGCCTCCCACTCATAGTGATCCCATGCAAACAAAACACAAGGAAACACTGCCTGATAAATATCTACTGAACAAAAAGGGAAGACAAAGCTAGATCCAGCCTCTGACCCCAGAACACACACCTGAATTCAGAACAGAGACACCAGGGAAAGAGACAAGACTCTTTGGCCTCCAACCTTCTCGGTTGAAATACTGCAGGTATGCAACATGGATAACGCAATTTTTACATTTTAAAAGTGATTTGTAGTCACAGTTGTCAATTCCAATGCAGAGGGACACTATAGGGCAGGGTAGAAATGCCCCTGAGAATTTCGGAGACTGTGACTCTTCACCCGTAAAAAGCCCCGTCTTTCGCCTGGAGAGCAGCGGCGGCTTGACCTGCTGAACTTGCAGTGAGCAGCCCAACATGGAACCACTACACCATCAGGACTCCTGTCAGTTGCACCGAGTATGGGCATGGGGAGAGAGCAACATGGCTGTGGGTGTGGGTGTGGGTGTGCAATTCTTTGGGAAAATAATTTTAGGAAAATGCTTTAGTTGTTGAAAAACCAACCAGTTCACAAAAGGGCAAATACTGTATAGGTTGTGTATATGAGAATAAACATCACATTACTCGTTTGAATAGCCAAGATTATTAGTGGCTACCAGGTGTGAAAGGATGGGAGAAAAGTTAGTTCTTGCTTAGGGGGTCACTAAAGTAATGTTGATGGTGATACAAAAGCCGAGAAAGGGATAGCAATAGTGGACACACAATGTGAAGGATGTCATCAATGCTACTGACTTATACGCCTGTCAAATTTGTGCAACTGGTAAATGTGTCCATGTATCTATTTTCACTACAATAAAGTAACTAAAAGTTGCAGGCCCATGGGCACGTGTCACAGTGAAATGGCTCCACAGTGTCTTCAGGGGCTGTCCAAGCCCCAAGATCACAGGTATGGAGCAAGACTAGACAGCTTATGGTTCCTTTGAGCATGGGATCACCAGGAGAAGGGACGATGTGAGGGCCATCAAGACTCACAGTCCCTACCCATGAAACTGCTATGCATGAGTAAAAGAATGGACAGTCCACAAAAAAAGTAAGGGGGATTGAGGAATTGGCGTTGCTCAACTCATACTGGAGGGAATACAGAAAGGGTGTAGGACGGAGTAAGGTAAAGACGCAGAGAAGGGGAGATATGGACATAGAGGGGAAGTGGTGAACACAGACTCGTAGCCCGTCTGCCAAGGAAGTTTCAAGAGTGACAAGAACTTGAAGGTGCTAAATTCTCTGTAATAAACAATGTTTCAATTCTGCCTCATTTATTCCTCAAGCCTTTGGTAAAGTCTGTTATACACTTCAGACTTGGGTAAGGGTGCTTTGAGAAATGAAGGCCAGAAGACTGGCCCATGCTTGAGGCAATGAGGTCAGAGAGAGAGGGCAGCCACAGAGTCGGAGAAGAAGCCCAGAGGGTGATCAAGAATCCTACAGGAGTAGAACTTCAAGGTCCCCAAAGTCCAGAAAAAGGTATGTCACACATTTCTTATATACACGCCTCCACAACAGACTCTCCACAGGGCACCTATACACTAAGAATCCTCAGAAACAGTGGAACAACACTGGACTTCCCCAAAAGATACGGAGCTGGCAATCTAGGACAGAAGAAGATGCAGTCGTCTGCTTCTGTGCAGACTTACAGCCTCAGAAGCCCCATGGAGCAGTCTTACTGGGTTCTATAGGGGCACTATGAGTCAGAATGAGCTGGATGGCAGGGGTATTTTTTTAATTTTATGGGATTAATATGAATCAAAATAGACTTTGGGACAGTGGGTTTGGTGTGAGGAATCAAGTAATTTTGATTAAGAGTTGCCATCCCTCGGTGGTGTAAACAATTAAGACCTTAACTACTAGCTGTATGGTTGAGATAAATTTACATATAGAAAGCAAAGGCAAAAAAATTAAAGTTAATTTTTTTTTAAAAAAGAAAGCAAAGGTTATTCGTGGCTGCCAAGGAGTCCTGGTGGCATGTTGGGCTACACACCACAAGGTCAGCAGTTTGAAACCACCAGTGGCTTCACAGGAGACAGGCTTTTCTACTTCTGTTAAGAGCTACAGTCTAAAAGAAAAAATAAAAATAAAAAAGAGTTTTACAGTCTCGGAAACCCATAGCAGCAGTTCTACCAGGTCTGAGAGTTACTCACTTTGGGTTAGAATCAACTCAATGGCAGGTAGTCATTTGGGTTTTTGTTGTTTTAACCAAGGGTAGGAGGAAGAGGGAAAGGGGGAGTTTTTGCTTAAGAAGTTTTGCATTACTGTTCATTACAACCTATCCAGAGATGCCTTGTATAAGGACTTGGATAGGCTTCCAAAACCCCACTACCCAGAAATTCCCCGGGAGCAATTCCACTCTGCACACATGGGGTCGCTATGAGTAAGTATCTAATCAAAGACAACTGGGCTGAGCCCCGGTGGCGTAAGTGGTTGAGTGCAGGACTGCGGCCCGTGGGCTTGGCGGTTCTAATCCAACAGCGGCTCTCAGGAGCAGCGCTGGGTAGCTCCCACAACCACCAGAAGGCAGTGATACCCCCCCAAAAACAAACAAAACAAACAAAACAAAGACAACCAATAGCAATAGCACAATCATTTTTCACTGGACAACAGTGTTCACACATCTAGAAAGCTCTTTGAACCCCTGGGTGGTTTCAAAAGTAAAACCTGTTTGCAAAATGAAAGGTTTGGTATAAATTTTTGCTATTCTAACAGTGTGACCTATCAGGTAAATGATACTCTACTTTCTCTAATCATTTCTAAAAATAACATCTTATTTAGATTATAAACAAATAATGAAAGTGTGTTAAATTCATCATAACTCATTTAAAGTCTGATCGGAAAAACAGTCCAGATATAAAAACATAAATACATTCAAAATCTTTAAAGTTTTTCTGGCTTATTTAACAGTTTCTACCTGTCACAGTTCAATAAATTCTAAATGAAAAGCTTTGTGGAAAAGTAACCAAATCAGCCAAATAATTTCTTCCACGCTCCTTATATCAATTTTTGGAGGAGAGCGGAGCTTCAATTTGTCAGCAAGGAGTGTTAAACACACGGTCTTTTCTTCTCCAATATTCCAGTGGTTGCATCACTAACAAGACATATGTTACTTATGATAGGGTTTTTTACAATGCAATGATGTAGTCATCTTGAACTTTAACAATGTCAGATATAGAAGAGAAAAAAAGAACCAAAAATAAAAATTTCTTGGGATACAATTACACTGTCTCATTTTAGTAAAAATAGCTTTGGTATTTTTGATACATAGGTATCCTGATGAAACTATTAGTTCAAGAAAGATTTCCAAATGTTTACAATAAAGCACAGTATAACTTCCACAATTCTATTTCCACTGGTATAGCATTCAAGGGCCCCAAGAATAAAGGGAACATTTATCACAATAAGTGAATGGAATACCCTCCCAAATCAATTAAGAAAGGGCTGTCAATTCAGAAAAGGCTGTCATCAGAGAGTAAGGTCATCGATACCTACTGCTGCTACTTCAGTCCCATTGAGACACTCTCCTAAAGCTCTGACATTTTGTTTCACTCGAAGCCATGGCACAGGAAAGGCAAAAAAAGACCACATCAGGATATGCTTACTTATTCTTCTATCATAGGACGAGATGTGCAAAAACAGAGTAAAGTCTAGGTTGGGATTGGGGGGGGGGGGGACCTGGGTGCAAAAGCAGGTAGACTACTGATCTCTCCTTGTCAGGAACTCCACAGATACCTGGATGGTCGTGGATCTTCTGTTCAAAGGTCACCCGTGTAACACTACCATTTTAGGTGCCTTACGTTGGACTACTAACCACAAAGTCAGCAGTTTGAAACCACAAGTCACTCCATGGGAGAAAGAGGCAGCTGACTATGCCTGTGAAAAATAAGTCTCAGACACCCACCAGGACAGGTCTACTCTGTTCCACGTGGTTGTTACGTGTCAAAATGGACTCAATGCCAGTGTGTTGTTTGTGGTTTATAATGTCCCAAAGAACAAAATGGCAGGTCTTTTGCCTCCTTTCATGGTTGTTGGTATATATTGAGTTCATAATATCCATAAAGTTCTTATTGGCTGATCTTCCAAAGTAGATTGCCAGGTCTTTCTTCCTAATCTGTTTGAACCTAGAAGTTCTGCTGAACTCTATTGACCATAGTCTCAAAGTAACACACAAGCCATCGCATTAGGACAAACTGACAGCCAGGACAATAATATCAAGTGAGAATGAAATAGTAATTTCCATATGTTGTAAAAGACACCAGGATGCAGAAGAAAATAACTAGCTTCATGATCAGACCGCCACTCTGCGCCTGTGTGTTCCTTCAATCCCTGAAGCTCAGTTTCCTCATCTGTTACTGTGAGGCTAAAGGGTATTCAAGAATGGACAGCATCCAGGGCTATGGATATCTGCCACACTTCCTTCCTCTTCTCTCCCTTTCCCAGCTAAGTTTAAATTCAAGTTTTCAGTTTCTACAGAATTGCTGCAGATATGTCAGCCAGCCCTCAAGAAGCAAAGCAAAAGCTCTCCACCCACAGTCAGTGATAAGGAGGTAGTTTTTCTTTTTAAATGTGAATAAATACCTGTAGTTATCCCAGGGTTGTTATGTTCTACTTCAGTACATAAAGCTATGAAAACAATCATTCTAAACTTGCTCCCACTGCACACCGTTTCTAAGGTTGCTACCCAAGCTCTGTTTATAGTATATCTTAAGAATTATTGCCCCGTAGGTCTTATCTGGAAACATATCATTCCCTATTTATAACAAGGAGGCCAAGTCTTGCTAACAGTCTGGGCAATCACCAGAGAAAGGTTCCTTGACCTGGGAATTGGAACTAAGTATGGGACTGTGGTAAGAATCTTTCAGAAGAATGAACACCAGACTAATGGCAAGGGGTTGGAGATTGATGATGCCCCCAATGTCCAACTCGTCCAGGATGCTACTTACTCAGTTCTATTATCCCCACCCTCCTCCCTTAAGTACACTCCCTTGTGTTCCTGAGCTCTGCGAACCGCTGCCGTGTCCCACAGAAATTCACGAAACCTTGAGGAAGTGTCTCGCCTGGTGGTTGGTGCTGTTCAGTACAAAATCCAAACGTCAGGCAAGGGTAAGCCCCGTGGTGGATCCAGGGGACGTGAGCTACTCCTCGCTCTTGCCTTGGATAAGATCACAACCCCTGTCTCTCAGAGGGCTCATTTTATACACAGCAGGATGGCACTGTAGGGACTCCTGTTTACAATTACAGGTTAACACCTACAGTATCTTTCTCCACCTTCTTATCAGACTAAAGCAGGGAAGGGAGATTTGTTGGGGTCACACTGAGTATCAAGGATGCAATCAAATTAACATATAACCTTTCACCTTTTTAATGATACCAAAATGGAAAAATCTATTCTCCACCCCTGAATTAAACCTTATTCATGCACTTATGACCTGGGCCCTCTAGCAAGGCATTTCCATCAGTCATTGGGCCTCCTACGCAACTTAATCAGCCAGACTTTCGCCCAAGCCATTCCAGAAGGAGCTTTTCATTTCTTAGCTATAGCATATCATTCTTTTCATCCATTATAAGTAACAGCAAACAAGATAACCATTAAGCAGAGAGCATGGGGCTAAAGTACAGCCTCTATTAAGGTCAGGTCTTACTTCTCATCCTATTCTTGTTCTCTAAGGAACCTGGTAGCCTAATGGATACTCACTGGGCTGTGACTTCAAAGATCAGCAGTTGAAACCACCAAATACTCCTTGGGAGACAGACAGGTCTTTCTATTTCTGTAAACAGTCTCACAGGGGAGTTCTACCCTGTCCTATAGTGTCCCTATGACATTTACTCAATGGAAGTGAGTATGTTTTTTTTGTTGTTGTTGTTGAGTGGTTGATTTTATTCTTGTTCTTTAGCATATTATATGTAGTCCTCTAAAAATGGGACTTCAGCCACATGTGTATAAAGTCCAAAATTATAATATGACACAAAAAGTGTCTGTGGCTTGAAAGGCAGTATCAATTGCCTATAACTCAGAGTCCTCTAGAAGGTGACAGATGGTATTCTCTGAGTGATAGGCAAGGACTAGATCCTGGAGTTCTGGAGATTAATTAGGGTTGGATTAAAAATCTATGCAATGGAGACTGACTACATGCTTATATGTCTTTGTTATTGATGTCATTATTTCTATTTATTATTTGGTAAACCATCCTTTTTCGGCTGTGCTAAGATAGCTTAAGAGAATGTTTTGTTCATGTTGTTGTGGACCATGATTCATGGACCAAAGTTGTGAAGGGGAACTACCATAATCTGTTAGGTTGAGTCTTCTGAAGAAATAAAACAGTAACATGCAGATATGTGTGAGAGAAGGTTCTACTACCATAAAGATTTCTAATCTCTCGGGACCAGCCCCAACCCCAACTCTGTGGACACCCCCGACCCCCTCAGAAGAATGCACACTGGGGCTACAGCTTGGGGAGAAGGACGCTTCATATTAGAACAAATAGAAGAAACAAAAAGGGCTAAAGAGGAGGGGAGGACATCTTGGTCCACCAACCCCCAGGGCAATGTTCTTGCTAGGAGCAGATAACACACAGAGGACCATAGGGCCTGCCCCACCACGGGGCACACATCCCTCACTGAACCACGGCGCTGCGGGGGTCAGCACTGCAGACACAGTGGGGGAATAATGCATGGGCTGGGGCGAGGCACTGAGGGCATGAAGCAGAGTAGCAGGGGAGCAGAGTGATGACACCCCACCCCACCCTGCCAAGGAATACAAAAAATAGACTTGGGAGACAGAGTGTGGCACCCCATCAGATTCCACTGGAAAACACTCGTAAAGGCCAACAAATAGATCTTGAACTATTTATAGACTTTTCTATTTTTGTCAGTGGCTTCTTTTTGGTGACTGTTATTTGGTTTTGTTTGTTGTTATTGTTTTGACTGTTTTATTTTTTGCTGTTTTATTTGGCTTTGTCTGGTCTTTGTGATTAACATATCTGCATGTCTATCTAGATATGACAGTTGAGACAAATAATTCGGACATGAAAAGAATGGGACCAATGGTTGGGTGGTGGTGGTGGTGGTGGAGAATATGGGAGAAGGGGAGGTGGGAGAAAGGAAGGGGGAGAGACCAACCCAGGGACAAGGGAACAGGTGAACTATAATCAATGAAAGAAAGGTCGTAAGATACCTAGTGGGACTTAATCAAGGGCACTGTAGCAGCAAGGAATTACTGAGCTCGAATGAAGACTGAACATGATGGTGGACAACAGGAAAGAACCAGGAGGCAAAGGACATTTATAAAGGCCAAATACAGGCATGTACCTATGTAAATACATATATAACACGAGACTAGAACTATGTACTCATATCTCTATGTTAAGAATTAAGGTTGCAGATGGACATTGGGCCTCTGCTCCACTCTCTTAGCACAAGAACACTTTGTTCTAACACCTGTCATTCTGTGTTTACTTTCCCAACATGATCTTTACCTTCCCGACACGATTGCTGAAGACAAAATTTTTACCTTCCCAACATGATCGCTGAAGACAAAATGGGTACATAAGCAAAAGTCGTGAAGAAAGCTGATTGTACCCAGTTATCAAAAGATATAGCATCTGGGGTCTTAAAGGCTTGAAGATAAGCAAGTGGCCATCTAGCTCAGAAGCAACAAAGCCCACATGGAAGCACACCAGCCTGTGTGATCATGAGGTGTCGATGGGATTGGGTATCAGGCATCTAAGAGCCAGAAAAAAAAACATACATACCCAGGGTGAACTGGAGGAGGGATGTGCGGGGTGATGGAGCGGGAGGGGAGACCCAATGTCCATCTGTAGACAATTAGACATCCCTTCAGAAGGGTTGTGGGGAAGAGATGAGCCAGGCAGAGTGCAGTAGAGCACTGATGAAACGCACAACTTTCCTCTAGTTCTTTGGTGCTTCTTTCAACCCACTATCATGCCCTCAATTCCACCTTACAAATCGGATTAGACCAGAGAATGCACATGGCTACAGATAAGAGCCAGGTAACACAGGGAATCCAGGATAGATACATGCCTCAGGATTAGGGGATGGTAGGACGAGAAAGGGAGAATCAATCATAAGGTTCATCTAGAATCCCCTCCCAAGGGGATGAATAATGGAAAAGTGGGTGAGGGGTGATGGAGGGCAATGTAAGATGTGGGGAAAATAATCTATAACTTATCAAGGGTTCGTGGGGGAAGGTGGGAAGGAGGGGAAAGAAATGGGGAGCTCTTATCAGGCACTCAAGTGGGAAGAGAATGCTTTGAAAATGATGACAAAGACATAAGTGTAAACGTGCTTGACACATCGGATGAATGTGTGGATTGTCACATAAGATGTAAGAGCCAGCAATAAAACTTCAAACTTAAAAAAAAAAAGATTTCAAATCTTGTAAACTCACAAAAGCAGTTTTTCAATTATGGTACGGGAGAAACCTGAGGAGAGCACCACGGACTGCCAAAAGAACAAACATATCTGCTTTGAAGAAGCACAAGCAGACTACTGCTTAGGAGGCAGGTTAGCAAACTTTTCCTCACATACTTTGGACACGTTATGAGGAAAGACCAGTCCCTGGAAAAAGGACACCATGCTCGGTCAAGCAGAAGGGCGGTGAAAAGAGAAAAGCACTTCAAGAGATGGAGGAACACAATGGCTACAGCAATGGGTTCCAACTTTACCATGGGGAGGGTGGTACCGGACAGGGTGGCGTTTCACTCTGCTGTGCACAGGGGGGCCATGAGCCAGAACCAACTCTATGACACCTAATGACGATAGAGGGTGGCTGTGAGCTGGAATCCATTTGATGGCAGTGAGTTTTTTCGTTGTATTTTCAAGTTCTAGAATTTCTTCTTGCTTCTTTTTGTTTGTTTGTTTTTGTTTTTTTTTTGGGGGGGGGGCATCACTGCTCTCTGGTGGTGGGAGTAGGAGGCCCAACCCCACTGCTGGAATTGAACCTCCGTCCCAGTGGCCCGCAGTCCTGCGCACAACCACTACGCCACCGGGGCTCAGCCCTCTTCTTGCTTCTTTTTTAATGCTTTCCAGGTCTCTTGAAATCTGGTCTTTACTTGAAAATAGAAAACATAGTCATTTTAAAGTCTATTTCTGATTATGCTAATGGAGGAAGCTTCACATACGCATTTTTCCTATTGCCTTTTGTTTTTGTTTTCTCCACTGATCTCTTTCCTCTTCAGGGGTGCAGGTTACTTTTGATTACCTGGGAGACATTTTATTTCAAAATTGCTAGTAGAAATAATGTGAGGACTAGAAGGCTATGTCTTTCTAGTGGGAATTTAAGGGTATTTCTGCAGGCGTCTTTAAAATTCCAGGTTACTCCAGGGTCATCTTAATCTAATTCCAGGGAATGGGATGATTAGCTGAGCAATGGTTCCTTCCAAATGACTGTTTCCTTCTAATCCAGTGTTACCAAAATGGTAAAATCCCAACTTGCTGCAAGGAGATAACACTGGGGTCTTCTTCCTGGTGGCTCATGGAGTCCACAATTTGCCCTCCTTATCCTGTAAAGACCTTGGAAGTACAAAGTCTCTCAGCTGCATGGACCCACACTCCACCCTGACTCAGAAAACACTGTAGGAAATCTAATCCTTATCTCTCAGTTCTGGACTTTCACCCTTCCTGATCCTGATGTGCTTGTTACCTCCTCCAATATCTCAAAAAGTCCATACCAAACTCACTGCCATCAAGCTGATTCCAGTTCAAAGCTACCTTGTGAGACAGAATGGAACTGCCCCTCGTGGGTTGCCAAGACGGCATCTCTTTATGGGAGTAGAAACCTTCATCTTTTTCTATCGGAGCAGCTGGTTTTAAACTGACCTTGCGATTGACAGCCCAATGTGTAACTCACTACACCACACAGGACTCCTCCCAGTATCCCAAAGCAGACTTTTGAAAATACTGGCTTCTTTTCCTAGTCTTCCTCAGCAGCAGAGTTACCATGGATCAATTTCAAGCCAAAAAGAGGCAGGTCTATAAGAGGTACAGACACATTAGTTTGTATGCGCACCTTAGAAACATCGATCACTTTGGATCAAGGGGACAGCATCTAAACAGGGGCAGATTCAGAAAAAAAGGAGGTGGAATGGAAACAGGACGTGAGATATGTTAAGATTTATCAAGGGGATGGCAATGAATATGATGAAACAAAAATATATATGAGTTGTTTAAAGTAAAACTGAAAATCTATTCTGTAAACCTTCATCAAATGTTCAACAACAAAAAAATGTTTTTAGGGCTGAGCCCCGGTGGCGTAGTGGTTGTGCGCGGGACTGCGGCCCACTGGGATGGAGGTTCGATTCCGGCTCCCAGAAGCAAAGGCTGGGCCTCCTACTCCCACCACCTGAGGGCAGTGATGCCTAAAAATAAAAAAAAAAAAAATGTTTTTAAAGAGAAGAAGGACTAGAAGTCTCTCCTCTCTGTTTATGAAGATTTAACAGTTCCAGGATTGAATCAAAGTTAGCTTGAGGACAGTGAGTTGTTTTGTTTTCTTGGGGGTGATACGTGTGTAACAGGAGCTCTGGGCTGGTATCCGCAAGATCAGTTCGAAACCACCAGCCACTACAAGGAAAAAAGATGATGCTTTCGACTCCCGTAAAGAAGTACGGTCTTGGAAAGCCACAGGGGCAGTTCTACCCTGTCCTACACGGTCACTACGAGTTGACATCAACACAATGTGGAACTACATCTCTAATGCTCCATAAGTGATATTCTGTGGAAGTAGCCTTTAAGGGAGGACGATGTCCTCACTTTCCTGCCTTAGTGCCAAAGGCTGCGTGCAGCCAGCAACGCAGAGCCTCCACTCCATCCTAAGCCATGAAGTTTAAGTCCCAACGCTGTAACATACACTTCTGATCAGTGCACTGCCAAGATGACCAAGGCACAATCCGGGAAAGGGGGACGAAGCCATGATCATGATCAAACCCCCTGCTGAATTTGGCTAGGCAGGCAGAGGCAGCTTACCTATGTGAAAGACAGAATGTGGCCGTGTGGATGAAGGACAACTGTCATTTTTTTGTCCCTCTCATTCCTGCCTGTTGCATCAACAAATACCATCCTGATCACAGCTACCATAAAGGTGTAGCAATGATTTTCAGAAAAGCAATTAATAGTATTTAATATATCCATGGGAAGGAAAAATGGACTGCTGAATTTTGTACCAATACTGCTGGTCGTGTTATTCTTCCCGTGGCTTTGAGGGCATGCCCACCACCACCACCCAACTTTTCTTTTTGCTGCACATGCTGAGTAAAATTTGTTTTTCTCACTATTATAACTCTGTGGTAATCTTCCCTTAGGACAGAAGACAGTTCAGTTCTCGTCTGTATTCCTTTGAGCACTTAAAAATTCCCTTTTATTTAAAGAAACTTCTACCTCTGTTCAACATTCCCTCTCTCATCTGTGATCCTCCCTTTGGGTTTGGGGGCATAACCAGTGATGTGTGGTACTAATGGAAACAGGGAAAGTGACAAGTGTCAGAGCTTGTGAGTCAGATCTTGTACTTCCTCTCCCAAATGAATCATCAACCCTTCAAAGCCTGCAGTCCGCCCTGCAGCCACACCAAAAAACCAAAACCACTACCATCAAGTCATTTCTGGATTTATAGAGGTCTTGTATAATAGGCCTCATCTTTCCAAGACAGCCTCTTCTTTCTCTTATATAACTAATGGCTGGAGGGTTTGAACTGCCGACCTGCCGATGAGCAGCCCAACGCTAATTCACAATGCCAACAGGACTCTGCACAATAGCCAGCCACAGTTGGTCACAGGTTGACCCCCATGATGAAAAAATTAAGCCAGCAAAAACAATCATGGCATACGAGTGCCATCTCTAATGACTATAAAACCTCAGGTCAAGATTTTGGGGGTGGGGGGCATCACTGCCCTCTGGTGGTGGGAGTAGGAGGCCCAGCCTTTGCGCCTGTGGAGCTGGAATTGAACCTCCATCCCAGTGGGCCACAGTCCCACGCACAATATCTGACCAATGCTTTTTAAATTAGCACTTTTTTTTTTATTTTGAAAGGACGGATACATTCATTGAACAGTGACAATAACAATGAAATTTAGAATTCGGTTTCTATTAAAAAATAACATTTTTGTTATTTTACCCACCCTACTCCCATGCCAATAGGACTGGCTTCAATAATTAATAAAGGCCCAGGCTAACTTATTCTACACGGAATACTGCTCACAAACGAGGCAAGAAACCATTTCTCTCCATTCAGAATACCCAGAAGAAAGAATAGGGAGAAGGGCAGAGGAAGGGAGAGTCTGTTGGAGAACAATATTTGTTAAGCTAAAAATGCATAGAGGCACATGGGAATTATTTTACTTTCAACAAGTTCTGAAAGTAGTCACAAAACTAGGGAGAGTTAAAGAAATAATTTAATACTGATGTTCCAGGAATGCTGAAAGAGACCAGACCTTAAGACCTCATGTTGCTAAATTTGTTCATATAAAATCTAAAAAGTATTTTTCATGACAACATCTTTGCTATTCCTCAACTTATTCCCATTCTAAGTTATAATTCTGCATTCATAATGCCATAATTATTTCCATGGTAACTTCCTGTGATGTCACAGAGAAAACACTATTGACTTCTGTGGCTTCAATTTACCAACCAAAATCATATGTTGATTTTATTCTTTCTAAAATAAAAGACTAAGTAGGAAAAGTCCTGTAGATGAGTTCTGAAAACTAAAACCCCATTTATCATCCTGGCAGAGGTGTGCAAAGAAGCCTAGTAGAACACAGTATACTGGTTAAAACTGCAAGTACCAAGCTCAGTCTACTTGGGTTCATATTCCAACGTTAGCAGGTCATAGGGCTAGGGTGGTGCCAATGGTTACCATAGCTAGGTGCTAACCAAAGGACAGGTTGCTCAAAGCCACTCAGAGGCACCTGGAAAAAGGCCTGGCAATTTACTTCAGAAAAAGCAGCTAGGGAAAAACCTACAGATCTAAGGTACCACAATTGGTCTCTAGAACAGTGGTTCTCAACTCTTTGAAGGGGGTCACCCAATTCATAACTGTAGCAAAGTTACAGTTACAAAGCAGCAATGAAAATAATTTTATGGCTGAGCCCTGGTGGTGTAGTGGTTGTGTGCAGGCCTGCAGCCCACAGGGTTGTCAGTTCAAATCCAGCAGCAGCTCTCCAGGAGCAAGGCTGGGCTTCCAACTCCCACCAGGGCAGTGATGCCACACAAAAAAAAAAAAAAGAAAGAAAGAAAGAAAAGAATTTTATGGTTGTGGAGGGAGGTCACCCTAACATGAGGAACTGTATTAAAAGGTTGAGGCATTAGAGAGGTTGAGAACCACTGGTGGAGGACAAGATGAAGAAAAAAGACTCAGGAATAGAAGGAAGCTCTGGAAGTGTCTCCATGTGCAATTGCCTCCTTTGCCGTGAGACCGGAGGGACTGAATGGTGCCCAGCTATTATTACTAAATATTTTTATTAGAAATCCCACAGAAGAATCCTGATAAAATGAGAGATAAATGCAGACCAGAACTTCAAAGTCTAACAGACTCTCGCTCCTGGAGCCATGGATGAACTCCTAAAGCCATTGCCCTGAAATAATTTTTAAGTCAGAAATAAATACCTCGGAAGTCTCCTTAAAGCCAAACAATAATTTAATTAGTAGGGTCTATCCTAAGATGATGTGCTCTTCTAAGAACTATCTATATACAGTAGCCAAAAGCAACCTAAAAGGTTACATAGGAACCTTAGGGGGGAGCTTATGTTAATAGTGGTACAACAAGAACACTAACTGGGTCCTTTGGCAACTGTGTGGACAAGTGAGAACCCTTATTCATGACTTCTAATACTGTAAGTGGAAAACAGTGGCTGGTAGTCAAAGGGTAAACAGAACTATCATACGATTCAACAATTCCACTCCTAGGTATATATACACAAAGGTCTTGAAACAGACTCAAGCAGTTTACAAATACTTGTACAACAATATTCACTGTAGCATTATTCAAAATTGTCAAAGGGATCCATCAGATGACTATGTAACCAATGTGTGTTATATATACACAATGCAATACTGCTGTGCCATAAAGAGAAAAGCTATTACATAAGTAAACTGTGGCGGTCATATGTTTATGTTAATTTCATGATTGAGATGTAGGGGTAGAGTCTAGCCTGTTAATCTGGAGATAGCCAGTGAGTAGCCAATGAGGCCTTCGTGTGGGCATGGCTTTCTCCTGAGACTTCTGGGAAATCTCACAATATTTCCCTCGTGGAGATGAGAAGTCATCTCCCCAGTTGTTGGAAGTTAATCTCAGAGACATCGAACTATGGAGAAGACAAGATGGCAGCATCTGAGGAGGAGGCAGAGAAGAAGCCACACGGCCTTATCCTGATGGAACCAGACCTCTGAAGCTGGAGCCACGTGGAGACCCCTGCCAGTGCTGAGTTGCTTCTACCACCACTGGATGCTGCTGATGGACCCTGAGCCTGGGAAGTGAGAAGCCATGAGGTGACCCCTGCCGGCGCCAGGAATCTGCACCCATTCACCTGTGACTTCATGAGTTGGAAGGAGACTTTATAGACTGATATTGGGCAAATGGGCTAATATCAGACTTATGACTTTGAACTGACTGGGTTAGGATGCTTTCTCAATGTTCCATTCCTCTTGTATATAAATTGTACCCTTATTCCATGTATGTGTCTATGAATTTGTTCCTCTACAGTACCTGGACTAACACATAAACCTTAAAAACTTTAAGCAGAATGAGATAAGTCAGGCCCAAATGAATAAACATAAGATTTCATGCAAATGAAATATATATAATAGGCAAAACATACACACAAAAGTATATCAGACATTACCATGGCCTGGAAGAGGGGAAAATGGAGATTTGTTTGGGGTAATGAAGAACTTTCGGAATAGTCGTAACAGTTGTACAAGATAAATGTAATTAATGCCACTGAAGGGTATACTTATAAATGGTAATATGAATTTTGTTTTATGTGTATATATATATGTGTGTGTGTATTTATTTAAATTAAAAGCAAAAGGAAAGGGGGGAATAAAGAGAAAACGCTACAGAGCACAGTTCTAATCTGAAATACACAGAGTCGCCATGTGTCAGAATCAACTGAATGATAACCAGAACCAGCTAATAGCAGATCTTTTGGGGCACAGTATTGAATGTCCTCAAACTTCAGATTACCCATCTGTGAAATAGAACAAATAATGCATATGGTTATTGTGAATGAAGTGGGATGACAGTAATTTCACGTTGAGCTGCTAACTACATGGTCCGCAGTTTGAAACCACCAGCTGCTTCTCAAGAGAAAGACGAGGGGTTCTACTCCCGTAAGGAGCGATAGTCTTAGAAACACAACAGGGGCAGTTCTCCTCTGTTTTATAGGGCTCCTCGATCCTCTGAGTGAGCATGAACTTGATTGCAGTGAGGGTTTGCTGTTGTTTTTTTTCAGTAGAGAACCTAACATATATGATCTGAATAAAGGTACAATAAAGATTGGTTTCGAGCAAAACTTATAGTTATCCCGGATCACAGGATATAGTTATGTTTTCTTTATTCAGCAAGTATCTAATGAATGGTAATTTTGCACCAAACAACATTCTGAGTACCGGAAGATAAAGCCAGCAGAACAAAAACTGTTGCGTTATCGTGTTTCTTCAATTTAATGCTTACCTCCCTGTGACAGAGGCAGGATCCTCACATGACATGAACCTTGATGACTACACATCCAGACAGAAAGTAGACACTTTAGTAGCCTGAAGCAAAATGATTCTCTGTAGATGAGACAGTCTAGAGTGAACAGGACTACTGAAATTGGAGGGGAGGGACGGTGGTGGTTCTTTTTAAATGATACTTTTAGATGAGTAAAAACACTTTCAGCTTGCAGCCAACTTAAAATTATTATTTGGGCTGACAGCAGAGTGACAACTGTCTGGAAATCTGAAAGCACAATCGTAGTAGGAAGTGCCAACCTGCAGAAACCTACGTATCAGTTAATTACAGCCTCCTTCCATGTCTATTTCTATAGCAGTAACACCATTTTATCTACAACTTCATGTCAAGGAAACCATTTATGGAGAATTTCAAGACTTGCTCCCCCACCTTAGAGTCCCTCTGATGTATTTTGTCATAGTACATTTATATCTTACACCGGTGAAGGGACTAAAAAGCTGAGCGTGAAGAGAGGATACACGTCAGCTAGTTGGGGCATCGTGGGAAGCCTGCGGACCAGCCCGCCCCCCTCCCTTCTCCTCCTCAGACAGCATGCTCCCTGGAAGTGTTTAGTCAGGCTGGCTTCCAAACATCCAGGGCTCAGCAACACGTGTGAGTCAAACTTTAGGATCAACAAAAGGGATCTCATCACTCTCTCACTCACTACCAGCAAGTTGATCCCGACGCATAGTGACCTAATAGAGCCGAACGGCATCCTGTGGGCTTCTGAGGTGGTAACTGTGGAAGCAGCACATCTCAGCTTTCTCCCTCCAAACTGCTGACACTGGCAGCCCAAAGCCGAACCCCTTAGGTCAGCAGGGCCCCTTATCACGACCTAGTGACTGCTAGGTGAATGCTAGTGATCACGCTTTGGTGAATATAAACAAATCAGAAAGTTTGTTTCTAAGTTCCTGAAGTTTCTATATTTAATTTCTGTGAAAAAAAAAACTTTTTCTTCTTGAGGGCTTTACCTTTGTCTGACTTCACAGAGTGCTGTCTAATCCAGGTCACTCTATTCCTTCAATAAAACTCCTTGCTTTAACGCAGACGTTACCATTTCCTTTCTGATGCCCTGAAAGTCAACTTCCTCAATAAAAGGAGCTTTGAAAGATCACCACTCATGTGTCTTCTAACAAGGAAGCAAAAAAAGTTACAGAAGACAGCATTCTGTATTTCAACAGCAATACATATCCCCCTGAATGCTACTAGGACTGATGGTGTAGGATTAATAATGTTGGGGGGGAGGTGGGGGAGAAAAAATTCAGGTCAAATAAACTTGTGAAATATAGCACAATATTTACGATATATTTTAAGTATGAGAGTTCTGATTTCTGCTATACAGAAATTTGCTGCTCTGTATTTAACGCAGCATAATACAAAATGTATTTACCAAAAATAATAATTACACGATATAAGAGGCTCTAAAAATTAATTGTGCTAATGATTGTACAACTCTTCTTGATATTATTAGACTATTGAAATGTATGATTTGTAAATACAACTGTTAAAAAATTGTTTACCCAAATATCCTTTTCTTACCTGCCAATAAATCCTACATAGCACATAACTAAGGAAATGCTATTTTGGATAATTCTCCAATTATGCCAATTGCCATTATAACTAATTTCAATATGAAATCCATTACACTATTAACCCACATCCCCAAACGTTTTGTGTATTATTGTTTCTGCAAAATAAAAATTGATAGACTGGAGTTGTCCTCTAACTGCTTGACAATACCTACCAGAAAAAAATAATTATCTTCTATAAACTTATGGAATATCAAAATTATATAAAAGAGTGCAACATGTTTTGTCTTTTAGGAGGACATGCTTATCATATAAGACAGTATCTGGCACATATCTATGGCATGACAGACTGAATAATCTTGATACTGCTTCATGAATAATCTGTTCTTGCTTCATTCTCCTGAAGCAGTAACTTCAAATCTGTGCCCTAAAAGCTCTGGATTTCTATGAAACCACTTCAGAGTTTCCTAAGAACACAGATTGTGTATGCCCTGGAGAAGTTACCCTTTGCAGCATAGTAATTAAAATATTTATCCCATCAGACAACCATGAAGAAACTGCTCGCATGACAGATAGGTTCATAACAGGCATTCATCAACAAAAAGTACTAGTCATCTTCCTTTGCAGTTGTCTGACTCCAATTTACTCCATCCTGATGTAAGCTCTGAGGATGGCGCATTACGGGACAACGTTCCATGCTGTTCTGGATGAGGTCATTCACCGTGTGTTGGCACCTAAGAGCAATTTAAGACCTGATGATGAACTAAACCAAAGCAAATAAATCCCACATGGATATGATAAAATAAAGAATTCGTTTCTAAAGGTCTTACACATGAAGCTGCTTTGAATATGGAAGTATACATCTTTTCAAATCCAGGATGGGGCAAACAGTGAAAGCAGACGGCTTTTAAACGAAAAGGTAGGCTGAGCCCCGGTGGCGTAGTGGTTGTGCGCGGGACTGCGGCCCACTGGGTTGGAGGTTCAATTCCAGCTCCACGGAGTAAAGGCTGGGCCTCCTACTCCCACCACCTGAGGGCAGTGATGCCTCAAAAAAAAAAAAAAAACAACTAAAAGGTAAGGGTTCAAGTCTGTCATGACATAGATATGTGCCAGCTGCATAATATCCTGATAATCCACTTCCAAAGAACAATATCTGCCACTAAAAATTCTAGAGCCCAATCTACTCTGACAAACTTGTAGTTGACATACTCAAAATCAACGGCTACTGGTGAATTTAGTAAAATAGTCTCTCTTAATAGCCCTATTCTCTTGTCAAAGAAGCCTGGGTAGCATAGTATAGTGTGTTCCTCCAATAAATTTCCAGTAAAAATACTTCCTAAAGTAAAACAATGAGTGTGGAGTTGATTATTTAACACACAACGAATTAACACAAGACCACAGTTATCAGCTTTTCCCATTTGAGACCCTGAGTATTTACCTTCTTTTGGCATTTGGAGTAAATTTTTATATTGCAAAATTGATTTGCTTACTAAAGGACTTTACAAGAGAGCTAAATTTGCTCTGTGTCATTCAGCCTTGTGTGAATTTAAGCAAAGGTAGGAGGCAACTGTCAAATGGAAATTCACTACCTGATGTGCTGACGGACTCACAAGGGAGTAAAGAGAAATCACTTCATTAAACAATATGGGTATGTTCCAGCAAAACTAGTGCTTTAAAACTTTTGACATTTGTTTTGAAATCAGATCCAATTTTAGGACGTATTATTTCATTGCTGGCAAGAGCTACAAGAGGTTAATGCCAATAAGTCTAGTTATTACACATAATTTGTGTGTATTAGGGTATCGGAGACTATGAATTAGATCAAAATTAACACCATATGTGTGGTTTTGGCAAACCAGAGATGCCTTGTCAGATAGCTATCCAAACATCTAATTTGTATTTCTGTAATCCCACTGATGAGACAGTAACAAGCATGCTACACGCTATTCCACATGCTATCTCCCAATTAATCACTATGATTTTATGTATCAAGGGGAGGGGGGATTACCTGGAATTACAGACACATTTCCAGGTAGGTCAAATCTGACACTGCACTAAAGTAGAGGGCAAAGGAACCCTACTGGTCAGTTGATAACTTTGGCCTCACAAAGATGACGGCTAAGACACCCCTATGGTGAAGTTCACCCTATGGTGAATATCACTCCTGTGATATTTGGAGCTCATCGGTGGAGTGCATTACAGAACTGGGCCACTGAAGACGAGATCAACAGTTCAAAACCATCAGCCATTCAGTGAGAAAGAGATGAGGTTTTCTACTCGCGTACAGAGTTCTGTGACCCACAGGAGCAGTTCTACACTGTCCGACTGGGTCACTATATGAGTTGAATCAACTCCATAGCAGTGAATGTGGTTCTGGTGAGTTAGAATCGATTCAATCACACACAACCAACAGACCGCTGAGCACCGAACTGCACCTAGCACATCCTTCTTAGGTTATTTTTAAGCCAGCTGATCTCATAAAGGATTTATAAATAAAATTCTCACCTGCCAGAAATATCATCTTGCATATTATTCTACTAAGCATCATAGCAACTGTTGAGAGGAACCCAATCATGTTCCTTTTAAAAAAAAAAAATCGGGGTGAAGGTTTACAGAACTGGTCCGTCTTTTCTATTCAACAACGCATGCATTTTGTTTCACATCATTGATTGCAATCACCCCAATGTAACATCATTTACCAGTACCCCAGGTCCTCCTAGTTTTTGGTGCTTTCATTCCTACCTTCCTAATCCTCCTGGTTTTATCCTCGGATAAATACTGCCCCTTTAAATCTCTGCTGACTGGGTCTGAATTGAGCACCTCATGAATGTTATTGTTCACCATGCAAACTTGCCTACTGCTTTGCTGAGATTTAGACTCATAAATTTGAATTTTTCTCTTTCTTGAAACTTACTAAACTGAATCAGCAAGCTGAGTTGAAATTCTTCTGACTCAGGAAGAGGAAATCCCAAGATTATTTAAAACATTTCTAAATTCTTTACACACACACATCCTGATTTGAGGGGGCGGGGGGAGAAACCATATCCAAGAGAGATCTCAAATTAGTTTGGGCATAAGGGTCTCAGAAAAGCAATGCGGAGAGATTTACAGGAGACTTGGTGGTGGTGCAGTTTGACAAGTAGCAGTATTAACCACAAGGCCAATGGTTCAATACTACTAGGCACTTTGAATGAGAAAGACGAGGTTTTTTTATTCCATAAAGAGTGCAAGGCCAGTGAATTATTTATTGTAGCTATTCTAGCCAACGTCTCTAAATCCCACCAAATAGTCATGTCCTGCATGGTTCTGGTAAGAAGGGGATGGTGGGGTGGGGGGTGGGGTGCTGACAGGATTCTCCTGTGAGTCCTCATGAACAGAATCCTCTAAAGTGCCATTCTGCTGTGTATAAAATGAGTCCTCTGAGAAGCAACACAAGAGATCTTATTACTAACAAAAGTCAGGAGTGGAACACTCCTCTCAACCTGAAATCCTTGTACAGTGAACCTCCTGGATCCAGAAGACCATTATTAACATCAGAGCAGCAGCAGCATAAACAGGAGCCA
Source organism: Nesogale talazaci (assembly GCA_004026705.1). Lineage (NCBI taxonomy): Eukaryota > Metazoa > Chordata > Mammalia > Afrosoricida > Tenrecidae > Nesogale > Nesogale talazaci. The sequence goes on along the minus strand of PVJH01000996.1, from coordinate 84,688 downwards.
GAGCCTGGAAAGAGTGATGGACTTCCCAACCCAGTTAGTAAGTAAAGCTGAGTGGCTGTGGGTTGAGGTTCTTTAAAGTGGGCACTTAATACAGGGAAATGGGTTTACTGATGCATGGAACTTGAGTTGAATGCCTCTGAGTGGAGGCTTCCAATGAAGTGGTATGTCCCTTTGGGCACTTGTTAGCAAATCTGAAAGAACATGTCCTGATAACCCACTAACTTGGGCATTTCTAACTGGCAGTACAACTGGTTAACTTCCTTAATAAATACTTTTCTCATCAATTTTGTATGTGAGTCCTGTTTTCGATGTTTTAGAACAAAAATAGATATAAGAGCCCACAGAGGTAAAACAGAGAATACCAACTTAAACAACACAACAAGTTACAGTTTTAGAAACCCACAGTGCAGCTCTATTTTGTCTAGTAGTCAGAAGAGGCTGAGATTCACATTGTGCTTATGCTTAGAATTATGAGCCTGTTGCACTTAGTTCTTCCCCTCCCCTCCTACATTACAGATTCCAGTCTATTAATTCACATTTTTAAGTGAAATAGTGATAGCATTATAAAGCACAGCTGCAGCATAACTGATATAACATTATTTTAAAGTCTCAAGATGCAATCATTTCCAGGAATTTATAACAATTGTTCCAAACAGCACCTCTTGAATATCTTCATTACCATAAATGACACAGCACTTTCAGATATTTGAAAATGACATGCTTTTAATTACACTGGATGCACGACCTCTTACAAGGCTTAAGTGAATCCAGGGATCTGCCAACACCACCCTAACATCTAATGTTCAAAAAAGATGGCTCTCATTACTCAAAAATACATGGTGTCAACAATATACGCAAAGATAGTTCCTGGAGCTGCAAAGATAGCTTCGGGGTGCCAGGCTACAGGATTCCTTCGGTGGTGGGAAGGTCTTCAACTTCATAGGGTAAGCAGTGGAAGAAGTAAAAAAAAAAAAAAAAAATACCTCTAGAGTTGCTTTCGTTTTACCAATAACATTGAGTAGCTGCAATTTAAGAAGAAATTCGATCTGGTAACTTCTGAATAACTCCCTGCCATTGAGTCAATGCCAACTTAGAGCAACCCTATTGAAATGCCCCCTTTGAGTTCCCCAGATTTCCCCCACATCCCCCACCATCCCTAATCACTGTCCTGGTGGGAGTAGGAAGCCCAGCCTTGCTCCTGGAGAGCTGCTGCTGGATGTGAACCGCCAACCCTGTGGGCTGCAGTCCCACACACAACCACTACGCCATCGGGGCTCAGCTTAGAGTTTAACTCTTAACGGAAACAGAAAGCCCCATCTTTCTCTCACAGAGAAGCTGGTGGTTTCGAACTGCTGACCTTGTAGATCATAGTCCAACACATAATCACTACTCCACGAGCGCGCTTAACTTCAGGGTAGAATGTTGTGTTTAATGGCATAGAGTCAGTCCCTACTCAAAGCGATTCCATCCATGCACAACAGAACAAAATGCTACTTCGTCTTATGCCATAGACCGGTTGGTTACAGATCGAACCATCTTGATACACAGAGTTTTCACAGGCTAATTTTCTGAAGTGGATTACCAGCTTTCCAGACTTTCCTCGTGGCCTTTCTTAGTCTGCAAATTCTGCTGAGACTTACTAAGCAGCACGCGAGCATCCACTGGCAGGCGGTGGCTGTGGGTGAGCTACATTGTGCAATAAGACACACACAGAAGGTGAGAGTTGTACCCTTGAACCATCAAAGCTTTATGTTCTTTGTATTATACCATCCATTGAATAAAAATCCCCTACATTCCAAAACAAGTCGCAATAATGTACGAAAAATTATAGGATTATATTCTGGCCTCTCAATAGGCAATATATTAGAAAGAACTGAAAAGCCCAGAGAGTTGTGTGTGGTGGGGAGAAGTGAGGGGCAGGGAGGGGGCTTCCTTATTTCTGAGGTCCCAATCCTCCAGGTTCTGCTCCTTGAAGCCTCTTTGTGAAGATAAACCTATAATTGAGGAAGATTGATGGGGCCACTTCCAGGCAATCTACTTCTCTTAGGCCACTTGATTAGAAAGAAGAATTTTTCTTAACTCCTTGTCTACTGCCTTAACGCCCACAAGGACTTGGAGGAGGAAAATAAGCACTGGGCTTGTTTATACAGGTGCTCCTTCCTAAGGACTCTCACAGGAGCAGCCCTCTCCCCTGGGGCTGGACAAAGATCACAGGTCTACAGACACTATGGGGTGCCACTGGGGGGAGGGGGGCCTGTACCTAAGAAAGAAGCAGGGCCTGGGAAAAACAAAATAGAACCAGGTGCCTAAATTCTAATCTGATCGGCCAGGTTTTCATATTTGTAAGAGACTACACAGTAGATTAAGCAAAATATAAACTAAATTATGCAAGCTTTATTTACATTTGTAAAAAGACTTAGCCCAGAATTGCTTTACTTATGGCATCAAATCTTTCCTTCCGAAAGGAAACCACAGTCCTAGGTTAAGCCTCCCACCCCAAGAAAGAGCAGATTTGGTCTGCAGTTTAAGTGACCTCTGCCCTTGCACCCACGCTATCTCCGTTGGAATCCCATTCATCCCTTCGTGAACATTTTCTTCTTGCTTTTACTTATATTCATTCATCCCTTCGTGAACATTTTCTTCTTGCTTTTACTTATATTCTTATGAAATTCTCTTAGTAAGGAAACAGTGATCCCTGGATAGGGAAGGAAATTAATACTATAAAGCTGTACTTCTGTTTAGTACCAGAGGCACACAAGTTTCTTAAATTAATAAGAGTATGTATATATATATATAAGATAATCTATTTTTATGCTAATTTTACAGAGCTTAAAAGCTACTACCAAATAAAATCTTTCTTTCCTAATGGTTTAGGTAATTATTTGATTGTGAATTATTTAAAAAGAGCACGTCTAAAAGGCCAGTGAATAACAATTAGCCATCTCAGTAATTTCAAAGCAGTTTACACCAGAGCCCCAAGGACAAAATAAAACTATTCCAACTGTAGAATCAAACATCACAAATCTCGACTGAAGCAGAGCAGACTTGCCTTATCTTGATCTCCTTTCAGATCAAGCCACTGAGAAGCTGCCCAACATTCATTTCACGTCATTTTTAACCAAGGGGTAAATTGAAAATCAACTGAGGCCCTAATCATGCAGAAATCCCAGGCATGAGCAAAGATGGAAATCCTTCCTCAAAACTTGGGATACTATGGCAGAGATAAATTTTAAAAATAAGCAAGGGCTAGAGGAAAGGTAGAGAAAGGTTTTTAAAAATTATTAAAGACAATTGCTTCACTATACTACCAACAATGAATTTTCATGTCCCGGCAGTGTCACACACAAAAACAACAACACACAAAAGAACAGTGAACAATTATTGAGCCTGAAAGGTACAACATCATTTACATTAGTACTGCCTCCCCAAATTGAAATATTTAGGTATAAATGTAGCAGAACGCATATGATTTATACAAGAAAAGCTACAAAGCCCGGATAAATGAAGTAAAAGATGTCGATAAATCAATAAATATTCCAGATACATTAATCCAAAAACAAACTGAGTGTATCCAGTCAATTCCGACTCATAATGATGATACGAGAGCAAGATAGAATTCCCTGTGAGTTTCCAAGACTGCAAATCTTTACAGGTACACAAAGTCTTAATATTTCTCCTAGTTTCCCAATTCAGTGTATTGCAATCCAAATCTAAGCACGTCATTTTGTGAATATCAACAAACTAGTTATAAAGCTAATATGGAAAAGCACAATCCCAGAGGATAGAGCACAATACTGAATCACATAGTCAAAGGTCCAGTACTAGCTAATTCAAGGCCCAAGAACAAAACAATCTTAACACTAATCATCAAAATGCTTAATTATGCTACCATGATAGAGAGTATGGTGTTTGCAAAAGAACAGATAAATTGATCAGTAGGACAGATAGAGAGCCCAGATATAGACCCACACAGAGTCTACTGATATTAGACAAAGATGAAGAAAGTATAAATTTTTCAATAAATGGTGCTGAAACAAATGAACTTCCCCATGTAAAAATTAACTTTTCCAAAATTAATTCAGAATGGATTATAGAACTATAGTGTAAGATGCAAATTTTTAGAATATAACATAGGAGAAAATAGAGGGGGTCTTAGCTTTGGTCATAAGTATAACACCAAAAGCATGATCTGCCCCCAAAATAGAAATAGTGAAGGTGAACATCATTGAAATTTAAGATTCTCCTCTGCAAAAGATGAAAAATGAAAAGAGAAGCTAGAGATGATGAGAAAATACTTGCAAAAGAATATCTGGTAAAGGATTTATCTCAAAGACATACAAAGTACTAATAAAATGAAACAATAGACAATTATAAAATGGACAAAAGAATGGAAGAGAAATGCCACTAAGGTAACTATACAGGTGGAAAATAAGCATATACAAGTGGGTATGCCCAAGCCCTACGCCCACTCCAAAAAACTCCACTGGGCAGAACTTTCATAGTTCCCATTTTCCCTGCTAGCTGAGCATCCGGCAACTCACTCTGACTTAGCGCACCCAGTGGCATCATCTGGGAAGGTTTTCTGTGGTCTTGGTGAATTTTTTTTGTGAAGGCAGTTTCACTTGAACCTCATTTTTTTGGTGTGTGTTGGGGGGCCACTTTAAGAGAACAGCACATGGCAGTAAAATTTTGTTTCCTGCCCTGGAAAAATGCCACAGAAACTTTTGTGATGTTGAACACACCTTACAAGGAAGCACAATGAGAAAAACTCAAGTGTACAAGTGAGCAAAAAGTGAAATGTCGATTGATGACAAACCTTGTTCTGGACATGCATCAACACCCTGAACAAATGAAAATGTCAACTTGAAGGGCATTTGGAGTTCACTCCATCAGGTCAGACTGTTAATGAAGCTTCCTATTTGTTTAGAGGTTCTGAAAAGATTGCATAATAGTGGATGACAAAAAAGATCTGTTGATTTGTGGCAGACAAGTGCCTGGTTTTGCCACCACAACAATACATCTGATCACGCAGTCATCTCATTGTTCCAGTTTTAGGCAAAAAAAAAAAAAGCATGCCTCTCTTGCTCCACACACCTTACTCACCTGACCTCTCTCCTTACCACTTCTTTTTGTGTCCAAAAATGCAGAAGGACATAAAAGGACAGCAATTTGTTGACATAGAAGAGGTGAAGACAAAAATGAAGGAGGTGCTGTAAGCCGTCCAAACAGATGAACTTGAAAAATGTTTCCAGGAATCGAATCGCAGATTTGACAAATGAATTCCTTTTAACGTGTTTTGTAAAAAGTATTAAATACACAACTTTGGGGGGCAGAAAAATTCTGGGTTTTTTTAGATACCTGGTCATACAAAATGCACTTTGCAACAGTCACTAAAAAATTGAAAACCAGAACAATGAGTAGCAGCTGTACACCTATTTGGGAAAACCAAACACACTGCCATAAAGTCCCTTCTGACTCACAGTGGTCCTGTGTAAGGATTTCAAGAGTGTAAATCTCTACGGGAGTGGACAGATTCTATCAAATCAATTGACTCACAGTCATACTAAAGATCCAACCCAAGCTCACTACCACTGAGCCGATGGCTTAAAATGATCCCTTTGTGGGTTTCTGAGACTGTAACTAAGTAGCAAGCCTGGTCTTCCTCCCACATAGCAGCTGGTGTCTTCAAACAGCTGATCTTTCAGATCAAAGCCCAAGGCATAAACACTATACAACCATAACCCACAATGGAGTAATACTCGGCAGTAAAGAAGAAATGAGCTAGTACGTCTTGAAAAGACGTAAAGAAACTTGAAACATACTGCTAGGTAAAAGACTGTTTGGGGGATGTTGTGGGGGAAACTACTTTTTTTGTATGGTTCCAACTATAAGAGGGATTTCAGAAAGTTTATGGAAAAACAGAACTGAAAAATAATGGGAGTGTCGTACGAGCTTTCTAAACTCCTTCATGAAAAGACTAAACAACTGACTCAGTGAAAATAATCAAAGGTTGCTATGTTTTGGGGGAAAGGAAACAGGAAGAAAAAGTGGCACATGAGGCATTTTTAAGGTAATGACAGCGCTCTGTGGTAGAAAACATATGACATTATGCAGTTGTCAAAATTAATCCATCAACTGGACCACTGATAACCACATAAAGCTGTACAACACACAGACTGAGGCCTAATGTAAACGTAAGTTCTTTAATAATAATGTTTCAGTATTGGTTCGACAATTGCAACAAGTGGATCCAGTAACACAGTAAAGACAGTATATGACAACTCTGTACTTTCTGTACAAATTTTCTGCTCCTCCAAAAAGGTCAGTTAATTTTTTTTGTTTGTTTAAAGAAAGTGAGGCAGTTTGTTTCAAGAGAAAAAAAAGAAAAGTGAAAAAAAGTGGTCTTTGTCTGCACTCACCATCTCCTTCATTTCTCACACAAGGAGACCCTTCCAGGAAGTTGTCCCTCATGCTATCTAGAGCACCTATCTCCTTGAGTATCAATTACAAGATTGTTCAGTTTCCTCCAATGGAAATTCCATCCCCCACCCTGAACCCATCCGGCACTGTGTGGGAATAGAGACCATACCCAGATTGTAGGAGTAGTGTTCTCTTATCAAGCACCGTGAAATTCAGTAAGTATCAATAGACAATGAAATTATGTTAAGTTCAAACCTTTTTTTACCATTAAATCATACTGAAACTTAAAGAGATTCAGGTATCTACTAAAAAAAAATACCATAATAAGCTGGATAATGTAGCCCTCTCCATTCTAGCATCTCTTCTTTCTTTCCTCCTCCACTAATCCCTCTCCTTCCACTGTGTCTTTCTGCCATTTTACTGTCCTCTCTTGTTCTTCTCTACTTGTTTATTCCCTAGTTGTTCAGTTTCATCTCTACTATAAAGAATCTTACACCTGAAAACTGTGAACTTCACCTTCCAATGCATTTTAGGACAAAACTTTTTTTTATTGGGGGGGTGGGGAGGGGCCATCACTGCCCTGGTGGGAGTAGGAAGCCACTCTTGCTCCTGGAGAGCTGCTGCTGGATTTGAACCGCCAACCCTGTGGACTGCAGTCCCGCACACAACCACTACGCCACCGGGGCTCAGCCCAGGGCAAAACATTTTACATGACTGCTTGACTCATATACCAGGTATGTTTTAACATCTCTAACATGGCTAACATTTGCAGGATGGTGCAATATGTGGTGCAATGAAAAGTTCATAAATGATAAGAAAGCATTAGACCGACTTTAGTTTATCATTATCCAAGGAAGTCTAAGCCTAATGGAGTGCTTACAATTCAAAAACAACACTGAAATAGAACCACATATATATATATCTAAATTGTTCACGCCGAATATTTTGTCAAACAGGTTTGGGAATAACATGCATTGCTCTGCAGAAACAAACAACTGCTCTTATACTGGTGATGCTGCATCGATGTTTAATTCTCAAAAAAAGTCTTCACTCAAATCAGAATTATTTTTCCACAGAACAATGCAAATAAATGACAAAGCACTTGTCTGTAAAAAAAATGACAAGGCACTTGTCTGTAAACTCAAGGTTCCACTAAAAATTCTCTGCTTCTTCTGTTTATTAGGGAGCAGCAGCTCCTTTTGGAATTTCAGCCCATGCTTCAAAACACCAAAACCACTGCCATCAAGGCATGGGTTTCTGAAGCTGTAAATCAGAAAGGCTCATCTTTCACCCATAGAGTGACTGATGTGTTCAAACCACCGACCTTGCAGTTAGCAGCTCAGTGTCTATCCCACTACACCATCAGGAATTTCCTTTCAGTCTCTAAATCCAGAATGACGGTGCTGCCTCTCACTGGAGAGCTTGGAATAAACTGGTAATGACATAAGCTCTGTCTCCCAGCCCTCCCTGAGCGCCTACATAAGACTAGATCAAAGTGAATTTGGAATGGGGAGTCAATTCAAAGGACCGTCTATTTGCATAGTAATTTTCACAATTAAAGGGGAAAATGTTGAAATTTATGTACAACATATAAAATAGAATGTGGTTAGTAGATAAAAATATCATGCAGGGTTATATAAATTTATATTAAAAAATCTACTAGATGTCAATGAAACTGGCATACTGTGCCAATCCCTTTCTAATCACCTATCTGGATGTCCTGACTCCATCTGCCTTGTGATGCTTACTTATCATATGTTTAAAATATAAATGAAAAATAGGTTGGGGGAAGGGTTATAGAGGACTCAAATCAGTTTTACATACTTTTTCCGAATGTAGCTAATTAATCTTCTTACCTTTCATTTCACAACTTTGCCTGTGGTGAAAAATGAGAAAAATCCATTTAGCCAGGGAGAAAGAAAAAGTTTCTATGATCTTATTCTACTAGTTTTGAAATATGTATTGAAATATCTAATCATTTCCAAAGGAAAGGTTAAAGTTATAAGTTATAGAATGACTAATATCATACCCAAATTCTGGACAAAATAAACTCAGAACTCTTCTCAATATTAAGGCAAATATCTATATATTTTCTCTCCAGTTGGCTTTTGTTACCCTGTAACTAAATTTTCTTCTCTCTCTCTGAAATTCATTTATTTTCTTACCGTCAAGAAATTCTATGGGGATATGCTAGTCAAATAGTGTGGTAGTTACATCATCTGTTGTCAATTTAAGACTTAAGAGTGAGGGGTGGAGTTTAGCTTGTCAATCAGGTTACAGCTTATATGGGGCTACTATGGCTATGAAATAGCTCGTTGGATATAAGACATAGAAAGGCTCACTCCCTGCAAGACAAGCCACATGGAGCTAAGTTGATGCAGATAAAGCCCTGGAAGCTGTAGAAGCCACATGGAGACCTCTGCCAATGCAGAGATGCTTCTGCTGCCACTAAATCCACAAGACATTCCACCCACTGCTCTGTGATCTTCCTGCATTCAGCATTACTGCATGGCTGCATGATTCTAAACAGGAATTTATGGACTAGTATTGAACATGTGCTTATGGACTTGATCTGGACTGGGCTGGAATGTTTTCTTAATATACAATTACTCAGGCTGAGCCCTGGTGGCATAGTGGTTGTGCGCGGGACTGAGGCCCACTGGGACGGAGGTTCAATTCCAGCAGTGGGGCTGGGCCTCCTACTCCCACCACCGGAGAGCAGTGATGCCAAAAATATATATATGTGTGTGTGTGTGTGTGTGTGTGTGTACACATATATACAATTACTCTTTATATAACGCTCTCTGCTAACACATGAGCATGTATGAATTTGTTTCTCTAGTCTACCCAGATTAACATAACTATCTATTAGTATTTCTAGAGCAGACAAAAATAATAAGGAAACTTTAAAAGTTCATATTCTTAAAAAATTTTAGGAAATTTTATAATTTATACGGGCATTTTTAATTATTTTAATATTTATCCTCATGATTCCTGAAGTAAAATGCCCTGTTATTTTTAATTATTTACTAGATTTTTTATAATTTACAATTTTTAACTAACATTTTCTATAACTGCTCTTGCTCTTTTTCTTTCTGTTCAGTTCTGTCCGTAAATAACTCTGTACAGTGGTTCCTATGGAGCATACTAACATCTATTCAGAAAGAAGGAAAATTTTCTCTCATATTTCATACCAAAGGGGTTTATTACACTCATATATGAAGACTACCTCAGGAACGTAATTAATCTGAAAGTTATACCTCCTGTGCAAATTATACCTACAGGTGCAAAGCAGCAGATAACTGGAGTCACTGCAGTTATTGACAGCAAAGATTGCTCATTCAAAGGTAGATGTGCATAACGTACACATTATGAGAATTTTTTTCTCTCATTTTCTAATCTATAGTAGTTGTATTTACATAGGTGTGTTCAGCTATTCCTTTTAAAAAGCGCAAAGTAAACTCAAGTAAGGAATGCCAGAGGCTACAAACGTGAAGGACACTAACTGCGGGATCTGTGGCTTTGGCAAGATTGAAATCAGGGCAGAAGCTGATGCTCAGTGCCATTTCACTAGTATTAAAAACTATTTCAACTTTTACACTGTCACGGGTAGAATGAACTGTGTACTGGCCACATGCAGGGGCATTGCTCTGCTTGTTAAAGCCTGAAAAACTCCAGCTGTGAAAGCATCATAAATGAGTTCTCTGCTGCCAAGTTCTCATGCCTAGAGCAGTGAATGTGAACTCATCATGTGATACTCCGATTATACATTATGACCCAGTGAGCAGGGATAAGGAAAACCATTTTAAAATGTTGTAATTAAGAGTGGATACAAACTCTTTGAGGATGTAGCCATCAGAAAAACATGCTAGAGCTATACTGAGAGATGGCAGCGAGCGACAACGGCTAATTCAGCCCAACTGAGGTGCCAGGCATAAGAATGAAGCCATCCTAGAGGCTCCAGCTCCAGCTGGATGCATCCTCATGAATGACACTGGTAAACAACACATGGAGCAGAAGAACTGCACAGCTGGGCAAAAGCATCTTGAAAAAAAATAAGTTATTGCTCTAACACATCATGTCTGGCAATGGTTTGTTATATGGCAACAAAGAAAACATATGAAAATACTTTCAAAACTTTAGTTAATAGATTTCTTAAACATGTCAAATTTATCAAAGAGAATTATTCTTCCACCTCTTTTGTATCATTTATTAGTTGCTAATTTGATGTCTTTCTACAAAGCTACTTAATAGTCTTTAGTGTTTCCCCTTATATTTATAGTTAGTAATTTGGTATTTCATTTCTAAAAAGTTTTGGTTGAATAAAGTAAAATACGATCTAGTACCTTTTAAAGAGGATGTCACATGATCTTCAATAAATAATTAGTGTGGAATTTTAAATTTGCCTGACAGCATATTGTGGTAGTTACATAATTTCATGTCAACTTGATAAATAAGTATAGGGATGGAATCTAGCCTGTCAATCAGGTCACAGTCTGATGATGCCTCCCTGTGGGTGTGGCTTCTCATGAAGGTTCTGGGAACTTCCTCTCTTTCTCCCTAAAAGTGGGCCACACTTTCTATCTGTTTCACCTTCCTGTTGACAAGTCACATGGAGCCAACCTGATGGAAGCCAGAACCCTGGAGATGCGTCCACTGCCACTGGATCCACAAGACTTTGCATCCACCAGCCTGTACACATCCTGCATTCTGCATCACTACCTGTGACTGTGAAGTGTGAAGATTGATTTATAGGCTAATATTGGACTTACGGACTTGATCTGGACTAGGCTGGGATGTTTTCTTAATATACAATTACTCTTCGACATAAAGCTCTTTCTTAGACAAATGAGTGTGTCTGGATTTCTCTAGTCAACCTGGTCTAACACATTATGATACTGAGAATGGGGTGCTAGAGAAACAAATCACGAAAATGGAGAGTGGATGCTTGTTTGGCCCCTGCCTAAAGGTAGTTTTTCTTTGGCTGGCCAGAGGTCAGATATGGTTACACTGTTTACTCAACTATTTTCTGAAAAGCACAAGGGAAGGGAAGGTTTTGTTGCCTGGAAGTTGTTTTTGGTTATTCCTGTTTAAAATGGCAAAAATGAATATGATAAATTTTGACCCAAGGGTGTGAAATCACCCCTGGAACTTTTCTGTAACATACTGCTTAGTCAATAGGCTGAGAAAGCCCCGCCCTAACTCGATGCTGTGAGATGCCTAAGGTCATACTTTGTATCAGTGGAATAGTTCAGATAAAGATTAAGACAGATAAGGCTTGAACTTGACTTTTAAAAACTGGGTTAGGATCTGACTATACTAGGTTCATACTAATTTCTTCTTCGTGTTATTGATATTAGAAAGGATTATTAGTAGATATGAAAATAGATAGCTTGTAAGTTCATGGTCTTCAGACATCAATTTGAATCTTTAAATGGGTTAGGAACACACCTGCAAATAAGACTCAAAAAAAAAAAAAAAAGCCCAACCAGTATCTTGAGTGCTCAGGACATTTCTATTCGAAAAGACTTGCTTAGTGGGCTGTTTACAGACTTCAGAAAACAAAGAGAACCCCTGGGTTTTTTTAATTTTGAACAAGTGGCCTGTGCCTGAAGCTGGAAAAATGTGGAGCCATGAAGAAACTCTCCTTTCTGGGACTGAATATTAAAGGGAGCCTGTAGGAAGCCTGAAAAGTTCGCTCAATGACCTCCTGGAGCCACTTATTGAGAGAAAGTGGAAAAAATGCAGCAATAAAGAGATGAGTTTAGTCTGGCCCCTGACAGCTGGGGGCTAGTTCACAGACTCTAAAGGAGAAGACAAGATGCGGTTGCTGGTATAAAATCCATAACCTAGTCCAAGGGGCTTGAGGTTGTTGAGAATTTGTGACAGGTTCATGGTCGAAAGGGGAGGTGGCCAATGGGCACCCTGGTGAGGGTAAGCAAGGCATCCCACACTGAGTTGACCAGAACCCAACCAGATGAAGATGAGATTTTTGAGCCTTTGAATGGATATGCGTATTGCTGCTTTTATGGACATCCTGTCTTGATATGACTTTGCTTATGCATTCAGATTCACAAGGTCCAACTGGAATGAAGACTCTTCAGGTCAAAGAACACATCCGTTTCCTCAGAGCACTGGGCTGATATAAGTGGGCAGTGCAGAAACTGGAGTACCAAAGTGGGAAGGATAAAGGAATGAAAGGGCTGGCTTACAAATTTCACAGGTGGGAGAATATGTTTATAAAATTGTGGTGTACGTGCTCACATAACTGCAAGGGTTAAGCACAGAATATTTTGCTTTGTCACATAGAATATTAGGTTTAAATAAAGCTGGCACATTTTGAGTTGTATAAGCATTTTAGGTTTATCCCGTCAGGTACAAATATGATTTTATTATTGCTTTGTTTAAAAATTATGTATGGCTAGAGAGTTGTGTAAAGGTGTCAGGTTGACAGGGGGTGGTCTGTGGTAGTTACATAATTGGTATATAAGTATAGGGGTGGAGTCTAGTCTGTCAATCAAGTTGTGGACGTGGCCTTCTCGTGAGGATGCTGGGAACTTTCTCTTGATTCTGCCAACAGAAGAAACAAAGCTCTCTCACACACTCTCTCTCTCTCTCTCTCTGCTTTCACTCCACAGTTGACAAGCTATGTGGGGCCAAGTTGAGGAAACACTCAAGAGAGCTGCAGGAGGCACGTTGAGACTGTTCCAACACTGAGATGTGTGCACCACCGCTGGGTCCACAAGTCTTTTCATGCACCAGCCTGGGATCTTCCTGCATTTGGCATCATTGCATATGCTGCTTCCGCCGGAAGAGGAATTTGTAGATTAGTATTGGACATAAGGGATATCAGACTTGATCTGGACTGGGCTGGGATGCTTTCTCAATATACAATTGCTTTTTGCTATAAAGCTCTCTCTTATGCACATGAGTGTCTCTGGATTTGTTTCTCTAATCAACTAGGACCAACACATATTATAAATGGACATGTAGAAAATGAGAGTTACACGTTGGACTGCTAACCACAAAGTCATTAGTTTGACTCCACCAGTGCCTCTGGAGGAAACAGAAGAGGTTTTGTGCTCCTGTAAAGAATGACACTTTCAGAAACCCAAAGAAGTCACTATGAGCTAGACTCAACTCAATTGTAATTTGTTTTTTGATGTGTTTTTTTTTTTGCAAGGCTTTAATAATGCCTCTAAATCTGGCAAGCTAGACATAGCTAGGATTGAGACTGGACTTGCCATGAGAGTAAAGGTAATTCTGGAAAGAATGGGCATACTTAGATGATATATAAGAGCCATGAAATAGACCATCAAATCAAAATCAATAGCCAAGCAAAAAAGAATGGTTCCAACACGGCTGTCACCAGTAGGAAAGTCTCACCCGACGATAAATCAAGAAATCAGGACATGTCCAATACTCGCTCCCATGGTGGGAACACAGAAGATATGGAGGCTATAGCCAAATGTGGCTATAAATTAGATGCTGCATGGCTGTCTGGTCGTACAGCACCTGGGGATGTAAAGGCTGGTCTCCTAACGGCAGCCATCTAAGTGAGATGCCCACTAACTCCACGTAAAAGAAGCACACCATCATCAGTCACTGATAGATTGTAAATCATATAATCTGAAATCGAAGGAGTGGTTAGCATCAGAGCCTAAATTGGTGGGGGGGGGGGGGGGCATCACTGCCTTCTGGTGGTCGTGGGAGCTACCCAACCTTGCTCCCAGAGAGCTGCTGCTGGATTTGAACCGCCAAGCCAATAGGCCGCAGTCCCACACTCAAGCACTATGCCACCAGGGCTCAGCCCCAGAGCCTAAATTTTGAGAATCTGGTTTATAGAAGGCTATATATGACAGTGGAAGCTCAACATCCATTTGTGAGAACTACACAGAAAATAAGCCTCTGGAAATCTCCCTCTCTATCCATAATTATGGGGTAGGAGGAAAGTGGCTACTAAATAGAATGCATCAGAGAGAGAAGCATAGAAGATCAAAGGTATAAACCTGACTTGAATAGTTAAAACATTATCCAATGTTAGTTGATTCCACCCCCACCCCTCGCCCCACCTTGATGCACACTGGATCTGATCTGGTTTTCAACATTTTCTGCATTTGCTTGTTTGGTTGTTTTTTATTCATATTAGGGTTTATCTCAGAGATGTTATGTCATTGGGGTCATTCTCTTGAAGCTGTATTACATATTTTTATGTTTTTCAGTAAATGAAATCCAGGACTGATGAACTTATAGACAGCAAGTAGAATAAGGGTTGTGGTGGTGGTCAGGAAGACGCACAGTGAGATGGGGTTAAAAGGAAGATGGTGTCCGGCTCTCAGGAGTGGCACTGGGTAGCGTCCAGAGGCAGTGATGCCCAAAGAAAAAACAAAAACAACAACAAAAATAAATAAATAAATAAAATAAAAGGAAGATGGTGTCAAGAAGTCCAGGAAGGAAAAGAATGCTTGGAAACTGATTGTGGCAGCAATTGTACAATTGCAATACTGCTTGATGTGATTGAACTATGGATTGCTATAATAGATGTATTAAATCCCAATTAATTTTTAAAAATTTTAAGAAAGACAGAAATCAGGACAGGTATGGGCTGATACATTTGTCTGGAACTCAGAGATATTGAGTGGCGAGGCAATGGAGAGAGAAAGGCAAATCCAAACCTGAAGGGTAATGAGATCAGTCACTAAGCCCGGGGTTCAAAGCAGAAGAGTAGAGCCAAAGGATATTACAAGCTCCAGTTGAATGGGTACTGAGTATAACTTGATGGGGAGTGATAGTCCATAGGCCTGGTCTGCAACCTTCAGTCTTTTCCCTAGGGCAGGCTTGGTTCTAGGGTCTGGGAGAAGACTGACATTCTATTCTGAATGAGAACAGAGAGCAAAAGAAGCAGGACCAAAACGGACAAATGGCATCTATCATCAGAAAGGCAGGTAAAGCAGAGGTCAATTATTGTTCATTTGTGAATTATTACCATTTTGAGTTGACATCAAGTCAATTCTGACTCATGACAACCTCGTGTGCACAAAGTAGAACTTTTCAAGGCTGTGACCTTTTGGAAGCAGAACACCAGGCTTATTTACCAAAGCACCTCGAGATGGGCTTGAACTGCCAACCTTGTAGCTGGCACCTTGACCTCTGAGCCACTTGCTACACCCAGAGACTTCCATTTAAGAATGAGTGCAGTGCTGTGTGCCTGATGACATTTAATTGAAACAAATACTGAAATGCATTTGCATTTTTCAAAAATGCACTAAGTAGGGTGGTGCCGTTGGGTTGCTGTCAGGTCAGCCAACAATTCATGGCAACATCATAGATAACGAGACTAGGCCACTGTGACCTAAAGAGTTTCAAGAAAAAGGAGGAGCAACATCAAAAGAGGCTGCCAGTTCAGTGACTAATGCTGATGTAGTACTATTGCTACTAATGTGGCAACGAATGCTGTCTAGTTCAAGGTAGAAAGATTTTACAAAACAATTATCTCACTGGTATTCATATAATGTGAGCAATAGTACATTTAAACAATTTTCAGCTGTACCTATCACATATCATTTTATGATTAAAACTGGCAGTAACCTTTTCTAAGGATGCTAGAAATGGTTACGTAGAATCTAAAAGGAGGAGGTCCACAGGACACAGGCAGGAGTGACACAGTGAGCTACTGCACTGGGTGGCACCAATTCTAGTCACCGTTGCACAGCCTTGGTAAACGTCTTTTGTAGCCAGGGAATTCACAATTAGCTTAGTTATCTGAATGTTCAACTCATGAAAAAAATCAGTAGTAGTAGCTGATGGTACAAGCATAACAACAGTGACGAAGGTGATAACTGAAAACCAAGCTCTACAAAGGACAGAAAAGGAAACAAACTCTACACAATTTTTAAGACATGTTACTGTAATGAAAGTAGGTAACAAAGCTCCTACAGGTTCTTTTATGCCATGTGTGGAACACTTAATATATTTAGGGAGAGATTGTAATTAAAAATGAAAAGGGTTCTGGCATTTGACATAAATCAGCTAGCTAAATATTCACCCTGGAGAATACCTAATTCCCTAACCAATGTCAAATAAAAAAGCCATTGCTTTATTTTCAAGTTTGTTTCTTTCTAAAAGAAACCATTTCAATGCTTTCAAAGAAAATCTGCAAAAAAGATGAATGCACTATCCTCTGAAACCCTTTCCTAAATATTTGAGAGATGGGGCAGCTTGTGTTTGTCCTTTATTGTGTACAACTTTCTATTTCCCTTAGGCTTGATGGGAGGCAGAGAGCTAGGCGACCGCTGTTCTGACAGCTCAAAGAACTCAAACTCAAGGACCCTGTTCATGCTCACTGCTGCTGAAACCAGGGGATTATACATTTCGAGGTTGAAAGCATTTCTTCACATGAGGTCTGCCCTCACACTATTTTCTCTCAGCAGGCAATCATCATTATCATTTTACTTACTTGCCACTCTGTGCAAAATCATTTCATGTGCTTATATGCCATGTTTTTCTTCTCAGATGATTATTTTGTCTAGGGCTTACTAGAAAGAAACTTAATTTGTAATAAACTCATCAATTCAAATTAGCATATGGCCATCAACATTTGATGAAAGTCCTAGGGGTCACTGAAAGGGATGTCGTGAGAACTTCCAGGAAAAAGGCATCAATGTCAGGTCCTCAGAGTGAAAAGCTCACTGTGTGATTGCCAGATGTATGCGTGAGGAGAACAAGTTGGCGGACCAGGTCCAGGAAATGTGAGACTGGTTCTTGTAGCACGAGGATTCTTATGTCAATTCTTCCATGGAGCGTACAGCAGCTGTGCTTGTCATATGCCCATTCACTTCTCAGGGCACCAGTCCACATTTTCCCTACCTTGTCTGTGGGGTAGCAAATACTGTCCTCTTCCTCTCCTGCCCCTATTTAGTGGTTCACCAGCGTGAGGAGGTGGCCCAGGACATCTGCTCCTCAGGGACATTGCCTGGATGCCCACAAGGAATCCTGAAGGCTCTAGACTCTGTAACCCACAGCAGTGCAAAGAGTAAAGTTCCAATTGGGGACAGTCTTTAGCCTAAGGCCAGCTCCTTCCCCTGGTGGCAGGAGCATGACTAGGCTCCACAGATATATAGCCTCAGTTAGTTGGAAAGGGATCGATTGGGCACCAGGGAGACAGAGGGGCGGCTGGAACCTGCACAAAGAGGATTCCAGGTGGTGGTTAGATTTGTCCCTAGTTTCTTTTGAGAAAGGAAACACAAAACGCCTTACCCTGTCAGAGGAAATGGAACCCTGCATTTCCATAATTCTCTGTAGCTTCCCGGTAGCCTGCAGAACCGGGGCCTACAGTCCTTATCCAGATCTCCCTGTGATCAGAAGTCCCTCTTCTCTGAGCCATCCACTGTATTGCCCAGTTCCACCACAGGAGCGCACATCAAGAGTGGGTAGTTCTGAATTGTGCAGGAATCCACTATGTAAGCCCAATAACTGCGGGACTGGACTCTCCCAACGTAATATACAGGGTTGATTAGTGATTCTGGTAGATTCAGTAAACTTCTCCCTTACCCCAAATACCATAACCTCTGGAACTTGTTCCCTCCACCTCAGTAGGATACACTGTCCTTTAATTTACCACGTAAAATCACATCTCTCGTAACTCTCTTCTCCAACTCCTTAAAAATTACTATACTTAATGGGAAGACCTCCTCTGATCAATATCACCACTTACAACGCAATCCTGAGCACCTATATCCTAATCCTTCTATTCATCCAGCTAACACTCTCATCTCCACATGTTTTCTAGTGCCGATCTGACCCTCCCCTAACTTAAGAGCCAGCCCTGCCCCCCTACATATTTGAGAAGACTACATACCACCTTCAGCTCAATCAAAAGGCATCACAAACAACAGCCAACACTCGCAGCTACTCGCAGTATTTTTTTGTTTAAAAAAAAAAACACTAGAGAAACAAAAGGCAATTACCAAAGGTGACCCAAACCTAACGGTTTACACAGAAAAAGCACTGTCAGAGAAAGAATGCATGAGAATATTGTTTGGAGTCATGCAAGAAAATAGGGGACCAATTCTAAAAATTAACACCAAAAATTAGAGATATTAGAATCTTCACGCCAAAGAGAAATCAGGAGTTAAGGAATGAGGTATCAGAAACACAGGAGTAGGAGATTGATCTCGATAGAGTGGAGAAATGAAAAACCAACCAGTGATCTCAAAGATAAACAAGCAAACTTCAGCAAACAAGAAAAAAAAAATCAAACAAAAAAAGCAAAAGAATCTGAAGAAAGCCTGAGGAGGATGTGGGATTCCATGAAACAAAACAATATTCAAATTATTAGGATGCCTAAATAAGAAGAAATAAACAGGCCTACAGTTAAAATACTAAAGGAATTCTTGGAAGAAAATGTCCCCAATATCACAAAGGAGACTATAACATTCAGGAAGCAGAAAGAACACCAATTATATTAAGCCCCCTCGAAACATATAGTAGTTGAATTATCCAATTTCAAGAAAAAGGGATAAACCATGAGAGCTGCTAAAGAGAAAAAAAGCAGTCACATGTTTAAACATAAACAGATAAGAATAAACTCAGTCCTCTCTGCAGAGACCATCCAAGAAAGAAGAAACTGGGACAAGATACTGCAAAAGGTTAAAAACAACTATAATCCAGGGTAATGTTATCCAGCAAAGATCTCCATCAAACTTGAGCGAGAAATAAGTTTCCTCAAATATGAAAAAATTTAGAGAATTCGCAGAAACAAAAACAGTTACCAAAAATACATTCCAATTTTTTATGGGCAGAAAACCAGGAATCACAGTACACAAATCTTAGACCACCACAGGATGTATGTAACATCACCCAGAAATCAACACTCTGAAAATGGTACCTCAAACATTACAGATGCAACAGAGAAATGTAACAAGAATAAACTACACACACACGTACGCACACACATACAAAAATATTCTCCAATACACACAGCTCATATTAGAAAAGAGTCCACATGCAGGAACAAAAGAGAAACTTAAGAAAATTCAAACACATAGAGGTCAAACAATCTCTCTGAACAGAACACAGAGCCATAAAGCTGGAAATCAACAATACAAAGAACAAAAGCATAAAGACAAATACTCAGAGACACAATAACACATTTCTCAAAAAAGGAGTAAAAGCCCGAATTAGAAAATTAGGAAGTTCCTAGAATCCAATGAGAATGACAATACAACATACAAAAAGCTATGAGGTGCATCACAGGCAGCTATCACTTTATTGCAATAAATGCACACATGAAAAAAGAATTGTGGTCGGCACCTTAATGCACACCTCCAGCACTTAATAGAGTCACAGCACAATCCTTCCAACAGTAAAAGAAAAGAAATCATAAACATTAAAGCAGAGATAAATGAATTGGAAAATAGAAGCACAATGGAAAAACCCAACGAAGTAAAAATTTGGTTCTTTGAAAGGATCAACAAACTGCTAGCAAACTTAGCAAAGGAAAAGAAGGATCAGAATTAGGAATGAAAGATTCCTAAAAAAGTCTCAAGAAGACAGGATGAGAAGGGAAAATCCTCAATACAATAAAAGCCAATCCAAAAAAAAGCAATAACCAATATTATACTCATTGGAGGAAAGCTGAAAACATTTCCTTTATTTCCTTTTACTTTCCTCTTGTTCCACTATGATGCTCAGCCTTCATTTGGGTTTCAGTAATTTCTCTCAGTTATAATATCCTTGATCAATCCCTACCATGCCTCTTATACCCTCCTTGTCACTGATATTTGATCACTTATTGTTCCCTTGTCTCTGGATTGGTCAATACCACCTCCTTTCCCCCACCTCCCCTTCTCCTATGTTCCCCTAGAACCATCGGTCCCATTGTTTTCTTCTCCAGACTGTTCATCCAGCCTGAGATAGAGAATTCTGAAGAGACATCACTTCCAGTCAGCAAGATTAAAAAAAGACATTGTGAAAGAGGTTACCAGCTGAAAGATATCTGAAAAGGAAGATAGGTATGGGAAAAACAAATAAAGCACATTCAAAATCGAGAGGAAAATACACAATGAAATCACAAGGTATCCGTGACTCAACTGCTCATTTACTCTTTGAAAATGTTTTCTGAGCCCTTACATAGGTCCTCCTATTATTCTACATGTTGGGGATCCTCCATGACTGCGGCAGGCAGCTCCCACTCTCTGGAACTGGATTTCTAGTAGAGGAGATGGACAAATAGAGGAACAAAAGACTGCAGATAGGGGAGTCAGGACAAGGGAGAAAACTAAAGTAAGGCAAGGGGATAGTCAATGTTGATGGTGGTAAAGAGCGGATAAAAGAGATAAAGGAGAAGTGGCATGAATCAAGTGAGGAGAAAGTGACCCCAACAGAAAAGGGAGGTGTGCAAAGACCCTGAGGCAGAATCATTTTGGCAAGATTTAAGACTAGCAAAAACACCAGGGTGGCCACAGTAGAACAAGGGAAAGACATATTGACTCAACGGATCAGCAGTGCTGGGAACCAGTGTTCCTCAGAAGGTACCGTATTGGTACTGGAGCAGGATGAAGTGCCTTGTCCCTGCTTAACATCAATGGCCCTTGAGGTTCAATCGCACCATCCAAATGGGAGTGACCAGATTTGTGAGGTGCACATGGGCATCCTTGTGCTTACTTACTAATCTGTAAGGACCCTGCTTTTCACATCTTCATTACAGATTAGTAAATAAACACAAGTAAGTCAGGGTGTCCCTTACAGGATGTACCATCCCCGTTGGTTTCAGTAAATTTGAAAAGAGATCTTAATTCTGGAAGAAGGTGCTATGGGGTTTGAAGAGAAAGACGGCAACACTAGCTAGAAGCGGCGTCATCGATTGGGTGAACAATGTAAAATTGCTCATTGTGGTTTCTGCCAGCGAGCTTCCCTTCGTTATGAGGTGACCCAACACTGGCATTATCCAAGAACTCTCCACCATTCCCCAAAGCATCTCTGAGTGACAGGAAGGTGGCAGTACCACCACCATCATCCCTAGAACCTCAAAGCCAGATCCTCAATGGTGGTGTTACAGACAGTTGGTACGATTTTGTTCTGCCTGTAAGGGGAAAGCCATTTGAGAACTGCAACCAGGACAAATGGCATATTGTCTATCTTCATAGAACGAAAATCTGATTTTACTCTTTAAAGGATTTCTCTCATTTGAAAACAAAACAAAAAAAAAAAAACCCTAACCTATGATGGTAAATGTATCCAGAGAATAACTGATTATAAAACTGTTGAGAATATTCCAGAGCAGTAGAGCCGCTTGCACTAGGGGTAATGATGGCAGTGGTGCTGAAAAGTAGTAACACTGGGAATATTCTGAAGACAAAGTTATCAAGATGAGAATCGTGGTTTTACTGAACTGGGTCAGAAGAGGAGGGTCAAAGAGCTTGAAACGAGAAACTGAAGCTAGATTACTGATCTGGAGACAGCTCAAGGCATGGGGTCACATTCTGTTGGGAATAGTGCTAAGTTTATGAATTAAGCAGAGTATGGGGGGGTCAGAGCTCAATCTAAGGTTTGCCCTGATAATTATTATAAATATTATTACTATAAAAATGTGGGAGTCAACAAAAAGCTGATGACAGCAAAAGTGTTGAGTTACAATACAAGAGGGCCTCAAAAAGTTTGTGGAAATTTTATTTTAAGAGATAACGGGATTTTCTCCCAAATGTCTAAGTAGTCATGAAGAGAACTTCTCATATTGAATATTGGAGAGGCCAATCTTTTGGAGAAAGGAGGGGATGATGACAGTGGCCAAAAGGCAAGGAGTGAATCCTACAGGGGCCAGAGAGCTCATAGGAAGAAACAGTTCCCAGAACCAAAGTGTGAACAAGAATGTCAAATGCTCCTACGTAAAGAGAACAAAGACTTTTTTTAGACATCATGGCCAAGGAGACTGATAATGGCCTTGAGTGTACCTCTGTCATGAAAGAATAAAGTAAATATAGCAAGCAGCACACTTCCAATTGCCAGGTTTAAGAGAAAGAATTTTTTTTTTTGAGAAAGAATATTTTAAGTAGTGCCATTATGCTAGCAAATATCGTGACACGGGAACAACGGAATGTTGTGATTCACAGTTTGTCTCTTTTGTTTGGTATACGTACATGATAAAAGAGGTGGGTGGTTAAGTATCTTTGGTAAGTGAATGAAGAAAAACCTTCCAAGACTTACCACCAAACATGGTATGCATAAAATGCTATATTTTGTTTTGGAAATTACAAGGTAATTTAAACTCTCACTTGGTGTTATCTGTTGCAATCCCTTGACAATGACAATTCAGTTTTAAATTCATAAATCAAAACGATTCTACTTTTAACTGTAGTCTTAGTTTCTGTCAAGATTTGCCTTGTCACCATAACAACATCATTTCATAATGGTGAAAACTGTACCAGGCAGAATGCTGTAACATAGACAAATTTGATGACTATTGATATAAAAAGAGAGAGAACAGAGATGAAAGAACTACTTAACTAATAAATTACATATCAAGCTGGCCTCATTTAATTACTACTATTACTGCCCCTAAGAAAAATGTGTCCAAAAAAAGCAAGAATCAGCAGATTTTTTAAAACGCCTTTAGTTCGGTAGCTTTTTTTGCTTTTCCATCTTCTAAGGTTTTAGCTAATCTGAGGTGTGTTAGTCTGGGTAGACCAGAGAAATAAAATTCATAAAGACGTATATGTATATAAGAAAGAGGTTTACATACAAGAGCAATTGAACATTGAAAAAACATTCAAACCCAGCCCAGTTAAAGGTCATAAGTCTGTTATAAGTCCACATGTCCGATACCAATCTGTAAGTCTTCAGACTCATGAGACACATGCAATGATGCCAAATGCAGAATGACTACAAGCCAGTGGATAGAAAGTCTTTGGCTCCAGTGGTGGTGGAAGCATCTCAGCGCTGGCAGGAGTCTCCATGTGGCTTCTCTAGGTCCAGGTTTCTGGCTGCTTCAGGGTAGGTTCGTGTGGCTTCTCCTCAGAGATGTCTCACAGGGAGCCAGCCTTGTCAGTCGAGTGTCTCCAAGAGTGAACTGAGAGAGATAAGTGTCTCTGCTTTTAAGAAGAAATGACCATATTTCCCAGAATTCTCAGAGAAGGTCATGCCAACACAGAGGTCTCATCGGCTATCTCCAGATTGACAGGCTAGACTCCACCCCTTTAATCTTACACTCTTAATCCTCAGATTGATACCACATTAGGTGATTGTCACATTCGGTATCCAACATAGTATAATTTAAAACATGTGATTGAGATAAACAAACTATTACTATAAAGAGATTTTAAATTGTTTTGTACTGTTTGAAGTCCAAGGTGCATTTTTAGATTTAGAGCACAAAAATAATTAGACCGAATACTTCATCAATTATATAAGAAACAACTGTAGATAATGGAAATAAAACTTTGTTAAAGTATTTTACAGAAGTAAAATTATAATTACAGGGCCAAAATTGTAAGTACAGCTAAAGACTCATAACTGTGATTTGGTAATAAATTAAATGAATAAATGAAAACAATAAACTCGTGTTACTCCCTCATTCTAAATCTATGTTGTACTATCTAGTAATAACTTTTAAAAACACATTTGTCAAAAAGTACTAGTTCAATTCATTCTGATTAGAAAATGTTAAGAATATAAGTTACTGGACTGTAACATCAATCAATCACTTATTTTTTTAGAAACCCTGAATGTATCAGGAAGTCGTCAAACACAGAAGAGATGCATGTACTTTTTAGAGAGAGGCAATCCAAAACAACAATGAGCTATCTCTTCACTTCTTCATTAGTAGCAAAGTTAAAATTTTCCTTTTTTAAAACAGGGAAAAACAAATGCTGAGGTGGAGACTCGACTGGAGCCATCTTATGGCTGGGTACCCAAACAAACAAAACGAAAGTGGATTTTTTTCCCAAAGCTATGTAAATTTTTTCACAAAACAACCTTATCACCTTCAAACTTAACTCAACCTTATCACCCTCCACTACACTTAAACCAAAGCTATTCCCTGATTCATCTACTTGAAAAATATTCCTTCTGAATAACTCATATTTCATCTTTTACTGATCAACACATGGCAAAATGCTACATGGATACCATCCATGGCTACAAAAAAATATGTGATTCACTCAACAAGTGTCAAGTGTAGAGTAGAATTTATGCTTTACAACTTCTAATGGGGCCCGGGTCAGTTTCTTAAGAATCTGAATTAGCATTTTAGATTCTAAAGCAACATTTGGCAGGGATGGTTGAGATCCTGGGTATTCTGTAGCATCTATGAACTTTAAAATGTTATTTTACTATGCTTCCATGGTGATCTCTAATTAATTACTCACCATGTGTGTTTGCCTCTACCAGTGAAATGAAAGTTACTTGAGAGTGTTGCTAGAGACTGGAGGGTTCTGCTGCAATAATTATGTTTTAAAATAGTTAAGGGTAAGAGAAATGCCTCTTTTTTCCCCTATGTTTTCTTTATTGTTGCCTTTCATTATCATTATCTTTTGTAATTCTATCTTTTTTAGGAACTGAACACATTACATAATAAACCTACAGAATTAGTGGTGCTTCCTGGTTCTCTAATTGTAAGCACATTATTTAAGCAAAAACAAAAACAAAAGGACAGTCAGAAATGTGGTGAAGGAGAACTCAAATTGGTCTGCTGGCAAAACATTAACCAGCCATGCTCAGTCAGCCACTTTTAAGAGGAATGTCAAGGGCAATGAAACTGCTCTAATGGAATTTCTCACAGGCAAACACACCATCGCTAGACACGAGCAAAATTTACTGGCCCCCAACAGCTACAATGCAGGAAACTCATAAGTAAAACAAAAAAATTAAAAACTATAAGAGTGAATGAAGGAAACTACACAAATCTGAAGTCATGAAGTGAATTGAAATATTAAATGCCTAATCTAAATTTTATTAAATACTTTACTATCAATAAAAGTAACAATGCATTTTCAACAACTATCTTTCTCCGATAAGTTATTTCACCAATCCCATTTTTAAGGTATTTCCAGGAGCAGATAAAATGTATATTTTGCATAAGAATTTAAAATTTGTACTCGAAAATACTGGCTATCAGTACAGATGACCACTGAAGTAGTCCATGAAAACAGATTGCTGCATATGTGTATTCCTCTCTTAAGGATGCTGCAACGAATTACTGCAAACTTAAAACCTCAGGAATTTCTTATCTTACAGTGCGGAAGAGCAGAAACACATCAATCTGACTGGACTAAACTCAACATAGTAAGTAGGACTGTGTTCTTTTTGGAGGCTTCAGGAAAGAAGCCCTATTTCTGCCTTTCCTGGCTTCTAGAAATGTCCTTCATTCTTGACATGGTGACCACTTCCTCCACCTTTGGAGTTAGTGTCGGTCAAGCTATTCCCACACCACTTCACCAGAACACTCTTCTGCCTCTTACCTGTGAGGATTTGTGCACCGATAGGGGGTAATTAATTCAGAAGTATCCCATCATTGCAAATCAACTGATCCTATCGATAACCTTAATTCCCCTTTGCCATGCAGCCTGGCACAGTCACAAGTTCTGGAGATTGAACATGGTCACATTTGAGAAGAGCCACGGTGGCATGGTGGTGACAAGTTGTGCTCAGATGCAAACCATAAGCAGTTGAACCCGCCAGCCAGCACTTGGAAGAAAGCAGTTTTCTATACCTGTACAGAATCAACAGCCTCAGAAACTCACAGGTGGCAATTCTACCCTGGCCTCCAGGGTCGCTCTAAGATGGCATTCATGCACTGGCAGGGAGCTTGGTTTCAGTGGTTTCTATTCTGCCTACCACAGTCTGCAGTCATTTATTAGTGGCATTAATACTATTAGGACATATCACTTTATGTTTTCATACAGACACACAGACATGAACTACACTCACATCCAAAACAGTAACAAAATCTCACTACATTCCTCTGCTCTGATTTATTAATTCTGAATTAACTCTGTTGAATATGCCTACAAAAGTTTCCTTGTGTACACTGGTAGAGATAGGAACCAGAAACACAGGAAATCCAGGACAGATGATCGCTTCAGGACTAGTGAGAATGGCGATACAGTGGAGGGAAGGGGGAATAGAAAAGGGGAACTGATTATGAAGTTCTACATATATCCTCCTCCCTGGAGGGTGGGTAACAGAGAATTGAGTAAAGGGAGACATCAGACAGTGTAAAATATGACAAAATAATAATTTATAAATTATCAAGGGTTCATGAGGGAAGGGGGAGGGAGGGAGAGAAGAAATAAGGAACTAATACCAAGGGCTTAAGTAGAAAGCAAATGTTTTGAGCATGAGGGCAACAAACGTACAACTGTGCTTGGATAAATGTGTGGATTGTGATAAGAGCTGTATGAGCCCTCAATAAAATGACTTTAAAAAAAAAAAGGTTTCCTCTAACTTTGTAATGGGTTAAATATCATTTTTCAAAAAACAAAAACAAAAAAACCCCATAACTTCTTGAAAGTAATCCCATAAGGTCACAGGGTAGAAATCAGAAAATATTTTAATCTGGCAGCAACAACAATACAAATGGCCCCATCAGAAAAAGCTCTCATGTTTTCTGAAAAGCTAACATAACAATATGTGGCCAAAAAGGCCTAATTTGTGGGGGACTGACAAAGCACCTGCTCAAGCAACCATCTCAGTGTGCCAGTTTGTTTGTTTGTTTGGGGGGAGCATGTCTCTCTTGTCCATGCACCTTATTCACCTGACCTTGATTGGTGCGAGTGACTTCTCTTTGTTTCCAAGATTGAAGAGGGCCATAAAAGGCCAGTGATTTAAGGGCACAGAAGAGGAAAAGAAAAAAAAACAAAAAACTAGGGAGGTGCTGTCAACCAGCCAAAGAGATAAGTTTGAAAATGTTTCCAAGGAAAGGTTTCCAAGAATGGAGTCAAATATTTGACAAATAAGTTAAGTGTAATGGAGAGTACTTTGAAGGTGATAAGGTTGTTCTATAAAAGGAAAAAAGTTGAATATATACCTTTGAAAAAAAATACCTTTTGGGGGGAAGTACTTCCTCATATGTGTGTCTACCATTGGTACAAATACAACCATAAAGTGAAGCATATATTGGGCAGAGTTGTTTGACTGTCTTAAATATAACCACATACTTTGAGGGAATTACTGGTCCTAAAGGCTCAAGACCATTGCCTCAGGGGATACCAAGGTCAATTGGCATAATATAATCCCCAAAGACAATGTCTTACATACTACTATAATGAATACCTACTGAAAGTCTAAAAGCTGATGAGCAGCAAACTAAGATGCAACTATTGGTGAAAGAGTGATGAAAATTGAAATACTTATGGTAACAGTATAAGGGACGAATGGATCATGTAAAACATTCACCACAACCCTGAGACCTGAAGAACTACATAGTGCCCAGCTACCACTACCAACCACTCTGAAAATGGTCACATTAGAAGATCCTAGGAAGAGTGTGGGTATGATGGAGGGTGGGGACACAAAAACCCAATAAAAGAAACTGCACTTACGTATTTAGTCACTCAGGTCTGTAACTGAACTCATCACCAAGTTACAATAATCAACCATTTAAAGATCAAAAGGTAGCAGTTACCCAAAGACAAATTTCAGAGACTTAGGAAGGAGGAATGGACGGAAGAAACACAGGCGGAAGAGGAATAAGCAATGGTACTTTGAGAAACTTGTAATGGATGGGTTTAAACAAACTGTATATGAATGTAAAATTGATGATCTGCTCTGTAAGCCTTCACCTCATTCATAATAAATTATTTTTTTAAAGATGAGTTTTTCCAGGAATATTTTAATTAATCATTTTATTGGGGATTCTTACAGCTCTTATAACAATCCATACATCAATTTATCAAACACATTTGTACATATGTTGCCATAATCATTTTCTAAACAATTTCTTTCTGCTTGAGCCCTTAGTACTCTGGTTTCCCTCCTTCCCCAACTCCTGATAAATTATTATTTTTTTATGTCTTACACCATCTACTGTCTCCCTTCACCCACATCTCTGTTGCTTGTCCAGGGGTGTGGGGTGGAGTAATATGTCAATTATTGAATGGGTATGGTTGGGTCCCACCCCCTCTCAACCCCCAGTCGCCTTCCCCCTACCCTCACGGTAATGCTACTCCCCTTCCTGCTCCTCAGAGGTTTATCTGATCTGGATTTCTTGTGTGCAGAGCTCTTATCTGTGCCAGTGTACATGCTCGATCAAGCCAGATCTGTAAGGTTGAACAGGGGTCATGAGAGTGGGGGTCTGTGGAGGCATTAAAGAACTCAAGGAATATTTTGTGTTCTTTCGGTGATATGCTGCACCCTGGCTGACTTTTCTCCTTCCTTGTAATCCTTTTGTGAGGGAATGTCCAATTGGCTACAGATGGGCCTTGGGTCTCTACTCCCATGATATAATTTGTTTACTTGGAGTCTTCTGATGCCTGATCCCCATCCATACCCTGGGATCACACAGGCTGGTGTGCTTCGTCCAAGTGGGCTTTGTTGCTTCCCTGCTTCAGCAACTCTTTTTTTTTTTTTAAGAGTTTCCTTTCTGCTGTAAATCTTTTTTTTTTAATCATTTTATTGGAGGCTCATACAACTCTTACCACAATTCATACATATCTCCATTGTATGCAAAGTACATTGTACATTTGTTGCCAGCATCAACCTCAAAACATTTGTTTTCTACTTAAAAGCCCTTGGTATCCCCTCCTCGTT
The DNA here is from genome assembly GCA_004026705.1 of Nesogale talazaci. Taxonomy (NCBI): domain Eukaryota; kingdom Metazoa; phylum Chordata; class Mammalia; order Afrosoricida; family Tenrecidae; genus Nesogale; species Nesogale talazaci. The sequence goes on along the minus strand of PVJH01000996.1, from coordinate 55,525 downwards.
TTTCCCCTCCCTCCCCGCTCTCCTTTCCCTCCTTTGGTAATTTATAAATTATTTTGTCATATCATACACTGTCCGATGTCTCCCTTCACCCACTTCCCTACTGTCCATACCCCAGGGAGAAGGTTATATGTAGATCCTTCGATTATATAATCAGTTCCCCCTTTCTACCCCACCTTCCCTCCACCCTCTAGGTATCACCATTCTCACCACTGATCCTGACGGGATCATCTGTCCTGGATTCCCCATGTTTCCAGTTACTCCAGGAACTCTTAAGCTCTGTGTGTGGTTACCAGAAATATCTGAATTCTGTCTCAACTGTCACTGCTTCCCAACAAAAATACATCATGTTTAATTCCTACTGCAGTTGTGGAGAACAACTGCATCTCTGTGATTATGCTTTCCATTATTTGTCTCCACTCTTTAGTAAGTGAAGAGACTTACATTTTGCAAATTACTTGGATTAAGAATGGCTCTTTTGTCAAATTCAACCAACTCTTTGCTTTTTGCAATGTTGACCTTCCTTAAATAAAACAAAGGTACACGTTTTTGAATCTTCAGGGTACAGTCCACATGAACAGATTATACAGAAAGCACTGCGTTTGCGTAATTTTGCTCAACTTCACTTATTCCGGCAAGTTTTCTTAACGTGATGTTCAATATCCTGTATGAAGGCAGGAGAGTGAGGAGATATACTAAAGGCAACTTCCACGGGGTATTGTGTGGAGCATTAAAAATGTACTTACAGTCTCTGCCGATGAACTGATGCTGGCCGATGGCCACACTAGAGGAGGAAGGAGAACTGCCCCTGTGAGTCTCTGACAGTGAAGCAGGAGAGAGGAGAGAGAGCCTCTTCTCGCTTTATGGAGCAGGCTAGTGGTTCCCAACGGGAGGGTTTCAAGTAAGCAGCCCAAATAATGGTGAACAAAGCCAACCTCAATAGAGCCCCAGAGAGTTCGGGGAGGGGCAGGGAAGCATTTGCAAATATCACATCACTGGGATTTATTTGAAATGATACAAATATGGAAATGTACCATAGTGTGTAATGTGGGTGGACCATTTATAAGAAACAATATTTAATTGAGTAGGACTTTATATAGTGTTAGTCTATACAGGCTTTACATGTATATCATCAACTCTATCTCTCTGGAAATTCTGATCCTTACAATATTCAATGGCTTTCTTACTGCTACCAATAAATAACAGGCAAAATTATAAAAATAATTTTAAAGGATTTTTCTCCTTTCACCCACTGAATTAATATTAAAAATATGACAAATTGAGAATAATTTCCTTCTAGGTGGTCTCATCCTGTTTTCCAATATAACTCTTGAACTATTCCTTCTCTTGATTCATATTTAAGGTCTTCCCAACTTTCCTAAAAACTCTGGATCCGTCTAAACACTGCTGTTTTATGTGGGGAGAAACGTGTGAGTGACAAAGCTTTAGTGATTTAGAAAGATGCCCACTTGAGTTTTGGTAAAATTTTTATATTAGTCCTGACCTCAAAATTGTTTTTTTCCTATGGCACAAAAGCATCCTATTTTTTAAGGCACCACCAAGAGACTCGGGACAAGTGTACTACTGAGGGAAACTGCTTTAATCTCAGATGCATGTTAAAACATATTTTGGTTGCGACTGGGGTCTGAGTAGCAATACTTTTAGACTTACCCTGTGTGTACTTCCAGAGTTTAGAACAGAGACATGTCACACACAGTGGCGACAAAAGGAAGACGTGATTGCCTCTGTTTAAAAAAAGAAGGCGCCAGGTGAAGGAGCTTGTTAGGTTGGGTAAAGCCCAGCACACAGTCAGGAAATGGCTTACAGCAGCAGTTCTCAACCTGTGAGTTGTGACCCCTTTGTAGGTTCAACAATACTTTCACATACTTCCAATGGTCTTAGGAACCAACACCCTACCTCCTCTATCCCTCTTCAGGCAGGTCCGCTCACATGCGGATATGCCCACAATAGAGTACCTGGCGTGAAAACTGTTACCCAAGCTACACCATGCTTCAAGACAAAATTTCATTTATTTGTAATTTGAAATACATATTCCACAACATATAATTACATATTGTCTTTGTGATTATTCACTATGCTTTAATTATGTTCAATGTGTAACACTGAAAATACAACCTGCACATCAGATATTTACATTACAATCTATAACATTAGCAAAAGTACAGTTATAAAATAACAACAAAAACAACTTTATGGTTGGGGGTCACCACAACCAAAATTCCATAACAACACCAAATTCCATAAGGAATTTTTTACAGGTCGAGGCATTAGGAAGGTTGAGAACCACTGGCTTACAGCATTCTGAACACTAAATGACCTATAGGGACAAAAAGGAGCCCAGCTGGTGTAGTGGTTATGCATTGGTCTGCAATTCACAGGATTGACAGTTCAAATCCACTAGCAGTTCTGCACGAGAATATTCGGTCTTTCTGCTCCTGTAAAGAAACCCGAAAGGGGTCACTGTGAGCCAGCACTGACTCGATGACAGTAAGGACACACGCAAGAACGTGCAAAGGGAATGAGTATTGGACACACGGGCTCCTGAAGACTGGGATCCAACACCCACATTTTATTCCAGTTTTATTCAACTATTCTGTATTCAATAGAGTATGCTGAAAAGATTTAAGCAGAGCATACATAATCAGATGCACATTTATAAAAGATCTCAGTAGTAGTGTGGAGAATGAAAGGGAGAAAGGAGAAACTAGAAACAGGAAAATTAGGTCAGTGGGCTTTATGGTTTTTTTCACAATGCCTCTAAAAATGGTCAGTTTTACAATAACCTTGTTTAGAGTGGACATGATTACCCGTTTGATGGATTAGAAACTAAGCCTCAACAAAATAAGCATGGCCAGCGTCACATAATAATGGAGATATGACTGATGACCCCTAGTCTCCAAGTCTTTGCACACCACTGACCTATCTTGTCCCCCGTAACCTCTCAAAGTTAAAAGAAAGGGCAAATGTTGGTTATATCAATCCCTGAGTTTAGCTGGTACAAATGAACTAAAGTTGTCTAGTTAGATATTTCTAATTGCAACCAGATAGTGCATGCATAATAGCTAAACAAAGTAGGGTTGAGTCCGTTCATGTTGATAAACTTTGCTTTAGTCCTAAAATTGACTACTATATATTAAATCATTCTTCAATAATGTGCTCACAATCCCAAATAGAATTCATGTGCATTTCACAATTAAGAAACCCTTTAGAGTTTAATCCCAGGACCCTCATATAATCTATTAATCTGCTGAGCAATAGTAAAAATGTTCTGATTGTAAATCTTAAGCCTTACTATATAGCAGTAACTATACAGTAACCACTGATTTCCTCAGAGTAAATTGGAAAATGGGAAAGTTCTGGTTACTTTAGTATTTAATATTTAATATTCTGGTCATCTGGAAGTTAACATGTAGTGTATGTATGGAGGGATGGAATTTTCTAAGTACTGACATTATATTTTTTTAACTTTAATTAAAACCATATTGACTATCCATGCTCTTATAAAGTTCACACTAACTAGTATTTAGTGAAAACATACCATGGAGCAGAAAACTCTTCTAATGGGAATTTGGAGGACTTTAAAAAAAAATTTTTAATCATTTTATTGGGAGCTCATACAACTCTTGTCACAATCCATACATCCATCCATTGTGTCAAGCACACTTATACATTTGTTGCCATCATCATTCTCAATGTATTATTATATATTAACTTATTGTATTACACTTCACTTTGGTAACACTGATAAATCAGCATTGTCATTGTAAGTCATTAAAAACACATCTGGTTGTTCTTTGTTCAATTTTGTTGTTGATTAGCTTCTGGAAAAATGAGAGTTATATTTCACCACCATAATTCACCAATTTTCTTCATAGACTCTAGATAATGAACAACTTAATCAGCAAAACACCTCCTGATATCCTATTATTTCACAGAACCATTACTCTTTTATACTTGTCAGCTCTGCCCTTACAAACTGACGTTTCATTAAGGCACATAATTGAAAATCTAGCTTTCAGGCAAGTCTGAGGGTCTTCTTTCCCCAGAATTTCTCTCTTTTTAACCCTGCCCCACAGCAGCTATAAAATATTTTCTTTCTGCTCATCACCATCTGCATCTCCGTCCTGTATCCTGAGATACCCTCCCAACTATCAGTCTGGTCCTCATGTAACCCTAAGGCTGGAACACATTCATGGGTTTTTGTTGTTGTCGCTGTTCCCTTCCCGCTTCATTCTGCTCGGCCACAATTTGCCCCTGCAGAGCACCTAAACACATAAACGACCTGAGGAAGTAGTACTCAGAATTGAGAAACCTGGTGGCAGAATGGATTATGCATTGGACTGCTAACAGCAAAATCGGTAGTTCAAACCACCCACCAGCCACAGTTAGAGATGAGGCTTTGTGCTCCTGTAATGAATTCCAGCCTCGGAAACCCTACATGCATGCGGTGATAAGGAGTTGGAACTGACACGCGGGCAGCTGGCTGCTATAGCCATATTACTCTCAACAATGGTTCTCCAGCAAGACACAAACTCCAAGGCTTCTCCCTTGCAGGCTGTAGACAATGCCTTGCTTACGGGGGCCCTCAAGAGGGTTTCTGAGACTGTAAGTCTTCGTGGCAGCAGACAAGCTCATCTTTCCCCATGGTGGGTTGGTTAGCATTCAACATTTACCTCCCAGCAGTGCTTGGATTAAATACCAACACACCAATGCCCTTATTACTGACTCATCTGATCATAAAATATTTTTGTTTAGGGTTAGGTTTTTCAGGATGCCTCTAACTCTGTGGCATAACAACAGTCTATATATCTGTAACCTGGGTCTCTTAGTGACAATGATGCAAGAAGCCCCGCACCCCCACAGGTAGTAACATGAGTGAGAAGCATACACACACACACACACAAACAAGCTTATATAAATATAGGTTCAAATATATCTACTTAGCAAGTCTGCTGGTGTCTAGTAGAGTCAGACCCACAGCAATTCTGCAGGAGGACAGAATTGTCACAGAGGGTTTCCAAAGCTGTTCTCACCATAGAAGCCCATCTTTTACCCTTAGGGTGGCCCTTAAGTTCAAATCTTGAGGTTTTCATTAGCAGTCAAGCATGTTAACTATAGTGCTACCAGGCCTCCTCTAGTTTTGAAAAGGTTAAGATTACTTAACACTTACTATATATTGTACACTTATTGTTCTAATTGCAATATGCATATGACCCAAATAACCAAGTCCACTAGTCAATACTGACGAGCAAGTCAATATTGGCTACCAGAACTCCCATATGGCGTTTCCAACACTGCAAATCTTTGCGAGAGCAGACAACCTCATCTTTCTCCCACAAAGAGGCTGGAAGGTTCGAACTGCCAACTTTGCCAATCGGTGGCTGAGTGCCTAGTCCAAAGTGCCACCAGGGCTCTTTATGTGTCTGTTTAGATATCCAAACTTCATTGCCATCGAGCAAACTTCGACTTAGAACAACCTCATTCATATGGCAGAATGTAACCGACCCTGTGGGGTTCCGAGTGTCAGTCTTACAGGAGCTGAAAACGCTCATCTTTATCTCTCATAGCAACTGGTGGGTTCAAAGGGGGCTGACCTTGAGGCCCGTAATAGCAAGGGTCCAACTCATAACCCACTATGCACCCAAGACTCCTTTATAGATATATATCTCTTAAGGTATATAATTTTTAAGATTCTTCTATATAGATATTATATATCTATATGAAAATTATTTTAAAAACAAAAAATCATATGCATATATCATTTTTAAGATCCTTTTCAACAATACAATAGCTCTGTCAAATAAATGGTGCCATTATCCTCAAATTAAATGTGAGAGAACTGAAAAGAAGAGAAATTCAGTAACTTGCCGGTGGTCACACTTGCAATCTGTGACAGCTGGCATTTCAATCTAAACCACAAGCCCATCTAAAGAACCAATATTCTTCTGACGGTTCTACACGACCACTCATAAAATAACATGCCATATTAGGAATGCCAAAAGGGTTAGGAGGACTTCAGTATCTTTCTATGACAATCCTTCTGCACCTAAGTGACAGAACTGTTCTGGATGATATGCCTCAGGTTACTGTCATGCGATTCCTAACAGAGTCACTCTGCTGATGTTCACATGGGCAAAGCTTCTAACCTGACACAGTTAGTTATGGGGACAGTCCATAAACACCTGATCCTTCTCTCCCTCTGGCTACACAGAAGAGTGCACCTTCCTACTTCATTTCATTGGAGTCATGGCACAGAGCCTTGCTTTGGACAATGCAATGTGAGAAAGAGTGAAATGTGTCACTTCCAGATAATGACTTCCACCTTGCCAACTGCCTTCCTACAGATCAGAGATCTTGAAAGCATGTAATACTGAGATGGACTCTCTGTAACTTGGGTCTCTTAGTGACTAAGACAGAAATCCCTCATCCCCCTCCTGGTCAACTTCCACTGATTGTAACATGCATGAGAAATAGGCATTAAAAATATATATATTAACCCATCACCCAAATTTGGAAAGGCTGCTCGTTACTTTATCATAGCTTAATCTAAGCAACACGAAAGTTACCTACCAACTGTATAGCCTTAAACAAGTTACTACTGTTTCCTCAATAGCCCTACTGGCACTGAGCTAACCACAAAATTGACTATTTGAACCCACCAGCTCTCCGTGGGAAAAGGATGAAGCTGTCTTTCTCCAGCAAAGATTTAAAGTCTCAGAAACCGAAAGCAGCAGCTCTACCCTGGCCTATAGGGTCCTATGAATCAAAGTCAAGTGGGTCTTAGTTTTGTAAGGTTTGGTTTATAAAATGAAGTTCACATAGCAACTACTTCGCAGTTTCTGGGAAGATTAAATACATGGGGAGAACCAAGAAACTGCATGACACCTAGTAAGTAACTCAACTCGAGTTGCCATTCTGACTCATGCATTATTCTCTTGAAATACTTCCTGCAAAAAAATTCACAGATGTCATCACATCATCATAGAGGTCTGCAGTATAAAGAAATAGAAATGCAAGTACATATTTGCATTTTAAATATGTATTCTTTTAAAAATGATTTTAAATATACATACATTTCTAGGCTTATCTACATTTATATTTTTAGAATCACAAACCAAAATTCCTCACTGCCATCTAGTCCATACCAACTTAGAGTGACCCTACAGGGCAGGGTGGAACTACCCCATTGAGCTTCCAAGACTGTAACTCTTCACAGGACTAGAAAGACGCCTGTCTTCCTCCCTCAGAGCAGCTGTGGTTTCAAACTGGTGGCTTAAAGCTGCAATATGTAACCGCTACAGCAGCCCGAGTCCTTTTAAAATAATCTACATTGATATTTCAATTACGTCATTGCACATTTAAATATAGGCTAATATTTTAAAAAGTATATTTTGAAGAGGGCTTCAAAAAGTTTATTTAAACATTCCATTATCTTTTAATTCCATATCCTCCAAACCTTTTAAATCCCTTTGAATTTTTCTGCATCATTTATGATTGCCATCAGAATATACTAAATACATAGAAGTAGACATTAACAAATAATTGGGTGACAAAAGACTGAATATAAAAACCCAGGATTCTGTCCACTATCATAAATGAAAAAGAAAATAGAAGAACCAATTGGATTTAAATGATCCAACTTTCACTTCTGCCTTATTTCCGTCAGTAATACACACATAAACAAACACACATACACCCTTCTCAATTAACAGACTTCATTTGCCAACCAACTAGAAAGAGATTCAACAGATGGAGCCAAAAACATGGTGCCAGCTGGCTATGCGACATGCACAGTAATGCGTCCGAGTGAACCAGCACCTGACGCCTAATAAATAAGGAGACAGAAGAAGAGAATCGGGGTGTGGGCAATCAACCGGGAACCCAAACAAACCTAGTAAAAGTGATTTGATTAGGAAGAGCATTATCTTAAAGAAAACAAAACATTTAAAATCTTCCAAAGGTGATTTTTAAAGGCTGCTTTCTCAGATCCTCTAGTATGAAGACTGATTTCAAAAGGAGAAATGGTTGTCAAATACAAGTAAGGAAGGACTCACAGATGACTGGTAAGTCCTAAAAATAAGACAGGGGCATCAAAAGGTTTCATCAAGAGAATAAACTGGGTTCTTCTCTCCCTATTACTCTCTTACTATTATTTTGTTCTCAGTAACATGTATCCATCTTATTTATATTACTTACTCAAGATACTCAAGGTCTCAAGGTACTCCATAATTTTTTCAATACTGTCTAAGACTCTAAAACACAACCATGTCTCCTGGATTTCTTCACTCTATGCATGAGTGTAGGAGCCACATTCACTCACTCACTCACTCACTCACTCACTGCCATCAAGTCAATATAAATATAACAATCTGATAGGACAGGGTAGAACTATGCCTGTGAGTTTCTGAGACTATCACTCTTTATGGAAGTAGAAACCCAGTATTTTTTCTCCCTCCAAGCGGCTGATGGTTAACAACTGCTGACTTGCAGCACAGCATGACAGGGCTCCTCCAGTCACATCCAAAGTCTTATAATACAAAGATGTTTTCAAAAATGTACAAAGTTCCACATTTTATAGCACCAGCCCCCTAAGATATTTTTCCAAGTTTCATTTATTCTGTCTTCTTTTTGTTGGTGGATTTTTAAATTATTAATTAGGTGCAGGGATTTATATTTCAGACTATCAACTTGCACTGAACACTTCAAAAGAATCTAAACCCCTGCATTCTTCCTCACCCTCCCTCCCCTGAGTTCTCGTCTCCATATTATGGGTCTCCAGCTTCCCTTTCACCTAAGTCAATACCTGTCAGCCTTCGGGTCTGTCCTTTCATTTTCCTACCTTTGTGGGTATATTCCAGCAGAGGCATTGATAGGTCTTATGGTATTTCTATTCCCAACTGTTTTAGGTAACACCATGTCGCTTTCCATCATGGTTGTAAATACTTACAAGCCCATCAACATTGTATAAGAGTTCTAATCTCTCCCCTCTCCAGCATTTGTTGTCTTGTGTTTTGTTTTGTTTTTTAATTGGGCTGCCCATGGTGAGTATGCAGTGATATCTCAACTTGTTTTTGATGTGTCTCTCAGATTAGTGACCACTTTTCCCATGGATTTCTTAGCCATTTAAGTGTTATATTTTAAGTGTTATATTTTAGCCATTAAGTGTTATATTAAGTGTTATATTTATATTTTAGGAACTGTTTGTCTTTTGCCCACTTTTTAGTTGAATTGTCTCATGGATGTTGCAGTTTTCTCTAGATTTCAGACTAGTCTCGTGTCATGCTGTTACTGAAGATTCTTTTCCAGCCCATGGTTCTTAGCTCTCTAGCTCTCTGGAGCACTATGAGAGTCTGAATTCAGGGCAGCAAATGGAATCTAATGGATGTATGTGAACTCGCTCCAGAAAAAGATACATCTCTGCATAGACAACGCCACAGAAATTCTGGAGATAGGAAGGTGAGTGGGGGGAAGAGAACTCAGGCTTTCTGGACAATCTAGACCATGTCAAATGTCAAAAAGAAAAAAACAAGTTAACGGAATCAAGCAACTTCTTCTAGGAACTAGAAAGTGGGAAGCTACAATCAGCTATATGACCAAACAGAATCAGAACTAGATGATGATCCAGGACAATAGCAACTTAGTAACACATGCTTACTTGTGCCAAGTAATATTATTTACTTAGTAAACTATTGCAGGCAAAAAACTGACAGGTAAATGTTCATTTTGTCTCTTATTTACTTCCATCTTCGACTTGGAATTTTTGACTTTTCACAACCAAGCATATGCCACTTAATCAAGTTAAAAATCTACTACATTGTAATAAAGGGAGAATTCTGTATACCATCACATATTATAACATGAAGAAAAGGTTGTAGGCGAAGAGCTCGAGTGATGGACAGAAAAATGCTGATGTCTAAAAATCAAGCCTGGGGGAAATAATGAGAGGGTAAAGAAGGGAGCTCTGAACCACAGGCGCTGTTCAGAACACAAAGCAGACATCTGTGAGGATCAACCTTGATCTTAGTCACTGCTATTCAGTCCTTATATATGTGAGTATTTTTATTAAGACCTAGTTCAAGACAACATTTATGCAAGACTCTTCCAGAGAAATGAAAAGGAAGAGTAGTTTTAAAAGGTTTAAAAGATTTTAGCCATTCCAGCTTCAACAAGGTCTACTTTGTTCTCAAACATTGCTCTCTATATGAAGTCAAACATTAATTCAAAAGTAATTAAGAACTACCCCAAAAAAAGTAATTAAGAAGTGATAGTAAGTTTTGTTGTGCCAACATGGCCAATGAAGATAAGGAGGTTTGTTGTGCCAACATGGCCAGTGAAGGTAGGTAGGTTTGTTGGGCCAACATAGCCAATGAACACATGTGAGATTAACTGATGGGCGCTCCTCTCTTGCTCTTGGATCTTCAAACCAGCTGGCTGCCTTGCTTGTCCTATACCTCGACTTGCAACCTACACTACCCGTGGGACACCTAATCCATGGACTGTGTCGCTGTAAATTGAGGTTCCATCAAGCCCTGCTTTGCCACGCTACTGGAATGTACATCTCGGGCAGCCAGGCCCTCAAGACTCAAAGGACTGCCAGTGAATTAGCTGTCTCACGCAAGTGAGTTGCACCAAGTCATTTGTACTTTATAGATTAGTTAACTGCTTACTCTTATGTTAGATACATATACATACATATATATGTATATATAATTATTAGTGTTCTGGTTTTGCTTCTCTAGAGAACACAAAGAACTACAGTGAGAGTGACAAAACATTCTCTCCTGTGGACAAGGAGCAGCCATGAGTGGAATCACTATGTTATTTCTTAACATAATCCATTTCTTGAAAGTCAATGAAACTTCTCAAGACATATTTAATTACTTAAGACCGAGTCTGAGAAAATGTACTCAGTTGGGAACGTTGGCCGGCTTTATTCATTGCCCCTTACTCATGTATACAATGACCAAGGCACTTACCCGACCTAACAGCACTTCATCCCCGTTTCTCTCATTGCAGTGTTGCTACTGAGTGGCATCAAGTAGATTTCAGCTCACAAGTCCATGTGAACTGCCCCCAGGGTATAATCATCCTGAATGGAATCTTTACAGGGGCAGGTCACCAGCCTCTCTCTGGCCAAGCTGTTGGGCAGGTTGGAGTTGGCAGTGCAAGCTTAGCACTTGCTTTCACAGGCATGCCTTAGTCATTGCAGAATCGCCTTTTTAAAGGAATGGCAAAAGAGGAAAACAAACAAACTCAGAGCCATCAAATCAAGTGGTTTAAAATTTTGAACCCCATGTGAAAGTCTCCCTCAAGACTCTATGAAGTGGACTTCAGTTTAACTATTCCAACCCACCCAAGAAATATATGTCAGTTGCTATTTAGAAGACATTAACAGACTTTTTCTGTTTTTTGTTTTTGTTTTTGTTTTTTTTTTGGGGGGGGGGCATCACTGCCCTCAGGTGGTGGGAGTAGGAGGCCCAGCCTTTGCTCCGTGGAGCTGGAATCGAACCTCCATCCCAGTGGGCCATAGTCCCGCGCACAACCACTACGCCACTGGGGCTCAGCCCAACAGACTTTTTTTCAACAAATTTACCTGTAGCTGCTGACAGGCAGAATGAAATTTATCCCCATTTCATATAGAATTTACAGGACTCTTTGGTGAAGATTGACTTTGTGCTTTAAATTCTCCTCCTTTAGGCTCCAGGGTGGGTGGGGGGCTGGGAGGTGGGAGGGGGTTGGGAGCTTCTGAACAAAGGAGAAGTGTTGGCCAGTGGTCCTGCCACTAACATCAGCTCACCTTGAACTCCACTTAGAGAAGACACTGAGTAAGCCAGTGTGGCTGTGGGTAGAACCCATGTTCAGTCCAAAAGCAATCCAAGTCATTTTCAAATTGAAAAATCCAAAGCACAGGCTGAGATCCTGAACAGAGCAGCCTGATCCCCTAGGACGGTAATTGAAATACAAGATGTACTTACAGAGAAATTAAGGTAAGTTCCCTCCAATGAGGCCCTTTGAGGATGGGTACAAAAGTCAAATGTATTTTATGGAGAACATTTATTAAGTCTTAAAACAGACAACACCAAGACACAAACACGTCATCCAGATGTGGGAGGCCATTAACCCAAAGACAAAATGGATTGCAAGGGTTTGTTGTGATATGAAACTGACTGGTGGCAAATCAATATATCACAGTTGTAGGTGGGATCACAGCAGTAGGAACCAAGGAAAGCAGGGCACAACTGATAGGGCATGGCTCATGACTATTCAACCCCTGCACCGTCCATCAAGGAAACACCCAGGCAAGCCAGAAAGAGACTGCCCCTCCCTGGGATATCTGAAGAAAAGGAGGAGCTAATTATTTTCCAAGGCACTCTGCTTGAAGGAAATATTATCTACATCCTTGGTTAATGATTAGAAAAAAAAAATCAGTGGAAGTTTAATCCATGAGAATGCGGCAAAAACCACAAGTCCTAGTGGTGTCATGGTCACAAGTGAGGCTGCTAATCGCAAAATGGGCAGTTTGAAAGCACCATGCAAGGGAGAAAGATGGGACTTTACTCCAGTAAAGAATCTCAAAAACTCACAGGACAGTTCTTCCCTGTTCCACCTGGTCTCTGGGAGTACGTATCCACTCAATAACTGTGAGTCTGGAGTTTCTGAGCCTCCCCAAGGTGACCAGGAAAAACCCCACTGAAGCAGGGAGAGGTAGTGGCCAAAACCAATCTCCTAGATGAATTACGGCAAACAGGAAAAGGTGGTTTGCCTGAGGGAAAGATAAGACCGGTCAATTGGAGTAAACATGCGATGAACTAGGGACCTTGGTTTATGGGTTTCCTTTTCAGAAATAAGACATGTATATAGAGGGCAATGATCATTTTTGGCCTTTCCTCATTCTTGCCTGCCTGTGGGATCCAGACTGGTGGTACAATAAACTTGTAACAAAGATCTTATGAAGTGCAATTAATTCAATGTGCCAGATCTATGAAAAGAATGATTTAGAAAAAAAAGAATATAATTATTTAGTATATATACTGTTGGTCTTGTATTGTTCTTGAGAACCTTTCATTTCCCACCACTTTTCTCTTGGAGGATTTCTGAGGAAGATTTTTTTTTTCCTCACTGTTTAATTTTGTAGCAAAGTCCCCCCTATGGCAATATCTTGAGTGATATCTGACAACTATATACATATAATGAAGAGAAGATATTATAAATAGGATTCTTTGGTGGAAAGAATCCACAAATATTCAGTGAAATCTATTTCTTTTTTTTTTTTTTGGGGGGGGGGGGGACATCACTGGTCTCCGGTGGTGGGAGTAGAGAAATCTATTTCTATTTCTACTTAAGATACGTTAAAAAAAAAATCTAAACTAAATGCTAAGTGAGATTCTCTATCACAGTTCCCAAGGGAAAATACTCTCTACCCAGACCCACTTCAATCTCTGATCACATGTATGACAATATACAATATACAACTCAACAATTTACATGTTTCACAGAAAAAATGCTTTTTGCACAAATACCTCACTTGAACAATAACTTAAGTTCTAACATCTTTATTACTATAGAAAGCAATGGTTTCAAATACAAAAATTCCAAAATTACATCCAAAAGAAAGAACATAAAAATTTCCATTGTCTTGAAAGCCGAAATTTGAAGTTACATTTTGGAAGTGTTTTCCCGCAAATATTGGCATACTTGACATATTGACATACACAACAATCTCCTGGGAAACTTGTTCAATATGCAGTTTCCTGGGTCCCAGGCCCAGGAAGCAAGATTTGGTAAGCCTCAGGTAGGGCTAACAATCTGTATTTTTAACAAGCAACCAGATTTTTCTCATATAGGTGGTCCTTGGGCCACAGTGAGGAATTTTAAGAGAAAAGAACGTTTCTAAGGTAGGTGTCAAGGAACACTGGTGGTGCAGTGGTTACTCATTGGGCTGGTAATCACAAATCCAGTAGTTCAAAACCACCAGCCATTCCTTGGAAAAAAAGATGGAAACTTTCTGCTCCTGTGAAGACTTTACAATCTTGGAAACCCACCAGGCAGTTCTACCCTGTCCCACAGGGCCACTGTGTGTCAGTATTGACTCAGTTGCAGTGAGAAGATCGTTGTCCAATCTTCACATCTAAAGGCCATGATGTTTGGGGTTTTTTTCTATTTGATACTTTTTAGCAAGCTCTTCATTTTTGGATTACTGCTTTTCAAGGAAGAAATCTTTTAAATGCCATCATTCTTACAACTACAGGAAAAACGATAAAATCTACAGGCAAAAGACAGGAGAGCAAACCAGGAGAGCTCACTAGCTCTCAGGGGTCATGTAAAATTAAAATTGAGGAGGAGCTTGATCCTTCTAGGCCAATTTTCTCATTTGAATCCTTAAACAATCTTTTTTTTGGGGGGGGGGGCATCACTACCCTCTGGTGGTGGGAGTAGGAGGCCCAGCCTTTGTTCCTGTGGAGCTGAAATTGAACCTCCATCCCAGTGGGCCGCAGTCCCGTGCACAACCACTACGCCACCGGGGCTCAGTCCTTAAACAATCTTTTAAGCACTCCCTTGACTATTAATCTTGTTAGGTTGTATTCTCCCATTACCTAATTCATACTGCAAAGTGAGGTGTTACCTGCAACTCAACTCCAATTTAAAGCAGTTTGCACTGGATTTCCAAGAAATCTTGCTTTCAGAGAAAATGGGAGAGGTGTTGGTACATTGAGGGGCCTATCACAGATGAGTTAACTCAGAATGTGGGCAAACTGTTGAATGTAAAACTATGATCTGCTCAGCCTACCTTTGCCTACTTTACAATAAAAACTTAAAAAATTCATCTTGCTTTCCTTTGTTTGAGGGTACAAAAGAGATCTCATTCTCAAATATGTCTTAAAAGAGACAAAGACGGCTGAGCCCCAGTGGTGTAGTGGTTGTGCGCGGGACTGCAGCCCACTGGGATGGAGGTTCAATCCCAGAAGCGGCTCCACAGGAGCAAAGGCTGGGCCTCCTACTCCCATCACCAGAGGGCAGTGAAAGCCCAAAAACAAACAAACAAAAAAAGAGAGACAAAGACAACATAACAGACAGATACATCATCTGGAAGGGTGCCATTAGCACTAAGTCAAAAAGGCATCCAAGGATTCACAGTGAGGGCAATAATTAAACTATGGAACAAAGGAAATTGTCACAAATTCATGATTGGTGGCAGATCAATACATCACAGTTACAGGTGGGACCGCAGAAACAGAAACTGGACCATGATTAGGACACATATCTTATGTTAGAAGAACTTACAAGATTAGTCTAAGGCCTTTTGACTAAGGCAGTCAGGGCACCAACTGTGCGACCTCCTAGACAGTCTAGCAAGGACACACTCCATCAAGGGCCCGAGGTTACCGTCTCTGGGCTGGCTGGCATGGGGTGACAGTAGTTGAGTTCCCAAGGCAACAATGTCCCTGGCAATATTATATACATTATTGGTTAATGATCAAATGGAAGTCAGTAGTGGCTTAACCTACACAGGGATTCTACAATTGATTTTGGGCTTTCACTACCATCCAGCGTCTCTTGCAAAGTAGATGCTCAGAATTTAATCTCTCCGTACACATTCATTAAAATTTTCCAATTTGAACTTTTGTGAAATAAGAATTCTTTTATTTGTTCCATTTATCTCAACACTTTTCCAAATGCTACTATAGAACCTTCTGAAAATTTCTGACCAACCTCAAATATACTGTGATGCCCTTTATATTTTTAAATCACAAATTCAGATTTTCACTTAAATGACTGCAGATGTTGCAAGTACCCTGAAGTTGCCATAGTCAATATGAGGGGTATCCCAAAAACCCAACAAAACAGAAAACAGCTCCACTCAGAAGAGCTTTTATGGTATGCATCCACACCCCACCTCATCACCCCTTATAGGCGAGCATTGAGCAACTCACTCTGAGTTAGTGTACATGGTGGCATCACCTAGGAGAGTTCTCTCTTTTTTGTAAAAGCAGTTTTGCTCAAACCTCTTTTTTTGTGATGGTCAATTTAAGAAAACAGCATGTGGCTGTGAAATTTTGTTTCCTACTCAGGAAAAATGTCACAGAAACTGTTATAATGTTGAACACAGCTTAAAAAGACAGCACTATAGGGAAAACCCAAGTATACCAGAGGCTTTCTCATTTCAAAAAAAGTCAAGTGTTGATTGATGACAAACTTAGTTCTGGGCATCCATCAACTTCCTGAACAGATGAAAATGTCAACTCTTCGTACATTTTTAGTTTGTTCCACAAGATCAGACTGCTAATCGAGCTTTCTATTTAGAGGTTCTAAAAAGATTGCCTAACAGTGTGTGACAAAAAAAAAGACCTGATTTGTGGCAGATGGGGGACTGGTTTTGCCACTATGACAATGCACCTGCTCACCTGCAGTCATCTCAGTGTAACATTTTTTGGCAAAAAAACAGCATGTCTCTCTGCCCTTTGCACCTTACTCACCTGACCTCTCTCTGTGTGACTTCTTTTTGTTTTTGATTTATTACAGTAATCACTACCTGCTGTTTCTGAGAATGAAGAAGGATGTAAAAGGACAGTGACTTGATGACATAGAAGAGATGAAGAAAAAAACGAGGGAGGTGTTGTCACCCACCCAAGTTTGAAAAATATTTTCAAGAATGGAATCATAAATTTGACAAATGTCTTAGTATAATAATGAGTTCTTTGAAGGTGATAATGTTGTTTTGTAAACAAAAAAAATTAAATACATAGCTTTGAAAAACAATTCCAGTGTTTCTTGGATACCCCTTATATGGTGTCTGTCTCTAGGTGTCTGTCATTGAAGAGTAGTAGATGAGACTCAGAACTACCTTCCAATTCACTTCTGACTACAAATTCCCATTATGCTCTGGTCATTGTTTTGATGAAAAAAATTACACAGTGACTTTGGATTCGAGTTCTCTGTTACTTAAGACATTCTATTTCTTTTTCATTTTCCCCACACATAAACACTTATATCCAGCTTCCACTACCAACTTATTATAAGTTGTTCTCCAAAACACTAACACACACACACACACAATCATACAGACACTCTACCATCATTTAATTTTTTTTCCCATGTGAATTGCAGACTGCTCAAAAAATCTGAAAACTCTACTACACAAAGGGCCAGTGCTGATTTAGTAATCGCTTCCTGCTGTATTTGTAAAAGTTCTTACAGGTTGTTTTATTACAGTCACTACACAGATGATCTCCGTCTACTCCATTCAAGAGTTCTGCATCTTGGGGGGCGGGGGGATATTGCTCAAGAATACACTATACCATTAATAACAGAATGTCAGTCAATATGAATTCTCCTTGACTATAAGGTAAAAATCCAATCCTATCATATCTAAAACTAGCATGACATGAGGGAAAAAGACACAAATAATTGAGTGTCCAAACTACAAAAAGCACATGGGAATACTTGGGAAAAACTAGCATATAAAAAGATGTCTAATAAAGTAATATATCAGTAAGAATATTGATTTAAGTGGCATAAATCTAAGCAACACACAATGACAACAAAACTGAGGTATGGTAAACTTTATCGGTGGTCTTCAGCTTTGTCGTTTGTAAACTGCTAATTTTTTTAATATTTTGTGACTAGCATATATTAATAGAGAACAAAAAAGGGGCTTTATTACTATAAGAAAAAATTCTGCCATCAAATTGATGGCAGCCCTATAGGACAGAGCAGCACTAAAAGACAGAGTGGAACTGTCCCTATGGGTTTCTGGGACTATATCTGTTCATGGGAGCAGAAAGCCTTGTCCTTCTCTCTCGGGGCTGCTGGCGGTTTCAAACTTTGTGGATCACAGCCCAACATGTAGCCACGAGTACAAGGATTGTGTGAATACAAGTAGTAAAATGTTAGCCAACAACAAAAAATCGGAGTGCCTCCTATTATTGTAAGAGTTATACAAAACACAAGGTGTCTACTTTTCTATATTACCCTCTTGATATATAGAGGCAAACACACAACAAGAACATGCTTGTGACCAGGGATGCAATGTGAACAGAATGCCAAGATGACCCACTTCATAGTCTAAGTCATATTGACAAACAATCTGCCTATTCAAGTATGTGTTTCAAATCTCCATCGAAATGTGCTGTCAATCCATTATGTTGTCATAGCAAACAGATGAGGCACAGGACTAGCACAAACAGCCCACCACACAAATTGGCCTACCGTCTCATCCGCTATCTCAATATCCCTTTCCTGCCTGCTTGGAGAAAAGCACATCATCCAGCTATAAATAAAGCAACGGTGGTAAGCCTCAGTTTGTGCTAGAAGTACTATAGCACCCTTTGGTCAAAAATACTCAGTAAATTCAGCTAAAAGGAAGATTAAAAAATAAAAAGAAAGAATCACTGCAGTAGGTCAAAATAAAGACTGTAGACTTATAACTGCAAGACATCCTATAAAATGAAAACGTAACTTGAAAATCATGTCTAATACTCCCGGCAACTGAAAGAAAGGCAATCAGGGAGTCTTTGTCTGAGATTACCTTCAAGAGATTCTTCTAATAAAACTGAATCTACTAAAGAGAAGAGCTAAAGTCACTTTAGCTTTTCATGGAAGACAGAAAAGGCCATGGTAAACATCTCTGTGTTCATTCATCTGTGTAAATTTAAATTCTTTAAGTCAAAAAGTCAACCAATTTCACAATGATTTGACATATGATATAAAACTACCTCAGAAACCCAGGTGACACCTGACACCTCTGTACATAGTTCTTAACATGAGCTGAGCCTTGAATGCTATGGGATTGTGTTTCACAAGCTCTTCTTTGTTCAATCTTTACCTGAAGACTCAAATTATTTCACAGTATTCAGAATTAGGTTCAGCTGCAGGAGAGCCAAGTTCAATTCCTAGCATTACACTTCTAACACAGCCATCACCTCTGTCAGTAAAGGTTTGAGTGTTCCTTTGACCCTGAATGGTTAAACAGCTGCCAACCACAAGGTGGGTTGTTCACACCCACCAGCCACACTGAAAGAGGAAGAAAGATAGGGCCATCTAGTTCCATAAAGATTTATGGTTCCAGAAAGGAGCATTATTACTGCCCCAAAAAAGATCACTATGA
This sequence comes from Nesogale talazaci, assembly GCA_004026705.1. Taxonomy (NCBI): domain Eukaryota; kingdom Metazoa; phylum Chordata; class Mammalia; order Afrosoricida; family Tenrecidae; genus Nesogale; species Nesogale talazaci. Next base: position 36,402 of record PVJH01000996.1, on the reverse strand, counting down.
GTCAGAATCAATTCAATGGCAGTGGTTTGGATGCTTGAACAGGTTTCAGGGAAGCTTTTAGACTACGTTGGACTATAAAGAAAGGCCAGGGATCTACTTCTGAAAACCAGTCAATGCAATCCCTGTGGGTCACCATAGTTTGAGGCATAACCAATCATGGTACACCGAGGGTCAAGATCGCCATGATTCGGAGTCAACTGCCTGTAGCTAGCAATAGCATCAGTCACTGCAAATGAAAATAAGAATGTTATTTCATAGAGATGAGAGTTCAGATTTCCAAGTCTAAGATTAGATCAAAAAGAAGGTTCTCTTGAGAGCATATTTTTCCCTAATATATCTTCCTATCTCCATCTGGCGTGTTCTGTAGGTATTTTCACTGAAGTATTAAATTCTGAGTTGTGAGCAAAAGCAGTCCTCTGCTCATCGGCATCCTGCCACTTTGTTCTGCTTCACAGACACCTAAGAGGTCATGCTTAATGGCCAAAAAATCCACAATGTGCCTAAAGGATAGCAGAGGAAAAGATAGAAGGCCTAAGGGTGTGGCTATCTATTTAAGCATGCAACTGTATTTTAAACATAATTAGACTGATTGACTCCCAATCTCAGCTGACGCATCTGCACATGCAATTAATTAGAACTGATTTTTCAAAACCTTGTTTGGAATCCTTTGTTCTTTACTTCCTCCAACTCAAATTACCAACAAGCAAATTAATTTTTCAACTTTTATTTTAAAAGATACAGAAGCTTATATTAACTGGGTCCGATCCACTAATGTAAGTCCTTTAGCTAGCAATTATTTAAAAGTTGTTAGGGCTTGATGAGTTGTATGTGTCCCCCAAAATATGTGTTGTACATCCCATGTGTGGTTATAATCTCATTTCCTAGGCTGTATCTGGAGTCAGTGAGATGCTAGGTATCTAAGAACTTAAAACAGGAGAGCACAGCAGATACAGGGAAAGACAGATGCAAGGCCACATGGAGATCTCCAAGGAATGAGGAAGCAGACTCTAAAGAGAAAAGGATCATCCCCTCCCCTTCTTCAAAAGCCCAGAGAGAAAGCCTTCCCCCAGAGCCAGAATATTGAGAGAGCAAACAAATTTGCCTTAGAAGTACAACCAGAATAGTCTTCAGAAGGCTAGAGGGACCTCATTTCACGTACATATTTATCAAGAAAGACTGAAAACTCAACCTCAAACTCACTTCCTTAGTTGAGTCCAAATCTATAAAGTAGGGTAGAAATGCCCCTGTGGGTTTCTGACTGTAATTTTTTTTAAATTGGGGACTCATACAACTCATCACAATCCACATATACATCCATTGTACAAGCACATTTGTACATTTGCTGCTGTCATCATTCTTGTTTTCTTTCTAATTGAGCCCTTGGTACCAGCTCATTCCCCCCCACCTTTTTCCCCTCACTCTCCCTCCCTCACGAACCCTTGATAATTTATAATTTTTTTTCATGTCTTACACTGTCCAATGCCTCCCTTCACCCACTTTTCTGTTGTCCACCCCCCAGGGAGGGGGTTATATGTAGATCGTTGTGATGGGTTCCCCCTTTCTCCTCCACCTTCTTCTCACCCTCTTAATACCGCTACTCTCATTGGTGCTGAGGGAGTTATGTGTCCTTCCTGTGTTTCCAGCTCTTACCTGTACATTCTCTGGTCTAGCAAGATTTTTAAGGTAGAATTGGGATCACGATAGTGGTAGGGAGGAAGCATTAAAGAACTAGAAAAAAAGTTGTATGTTTCATCGGTGCTACACTGCACCCTGACTGGCTCATCTCCTCCCCGTGGCCCTTCTGTAAGGGGATGTTCCAGTTGCCTACAGATGGACTTTGGTTCTCCACACTGCACTCCTCTCATTCACAGTGATACGATTTTTTATTCTTTGATGTCTAATACCTGATCCTATTGACACCCCATGATTATACAGGTTGGTGTACTTCTTCCATGTAGGCTTTGTTGCTTTTCAGCTAAATGGCAATTTGTTTGCATCCAAGCATTTAAGACCCAGAAGACACTGTATCTTTTAATAGCCGGGCACCATCAGCTTTCCTCACCACCTTTGCTTATGCACCCACTTTATCTTCAGCAATTGTGTTGGGAAGGTGAGCATCATGAAATACCAGTTTAATAGAACAACATGTTGTTGCATTGAGGGAGGACTTGAATAGAGTCCCAATGTCTGATTATAATAAATCTTCATGAGATTATAAAACCTCCTCTTTATCCCAGAACTATGAGATGATGGTGGTTTTAAAATCCTAACACCCTGTGATTAGCAACCCAACTCATAACTCATCACACCACCAGTCTCTGGAAAGAACATCATGCTTAGTAAAGAAAGGAAGCATGGAAAAAGAGGAAGACTGTCAAGGAGATGGAATGATACAGTAGTTGACAACAATGGGCTCAAAAGATAACAACTATGAGAATGTCGTAAGGTCAGGCTATGTTCATTCTTCTGTACATGTGTTGACACTGACTCCATGGCACTTAACAGCAGCAAAAGTCAGCACTTAGACTTTAGGCCTTCTAAACTGGGAGAAATAAACATATCTGCAGTACTCCTGTTGTAACAGCACTAGGTAACTGGTAAAACAGCAGTGGGTAACTGAGACAAAAGCCAATTCAAATTTCTCCATCTATAAAATAATTCCCTGGTAAATATGATAATATTGCATGGTTACCGTAGGAAAACTTGAATAATCTCAAAGCTGTTAAATGGGGAAGGAGATCAAATTCCATTTTGTAGGCAAAATTTTAAAAGTGCACTATTAGAGCCATCTTTTCCCATGTCCTCTTATTCTCTAACTGTTCTACTATAAATCAAATGTAGCTACAGAATTAGATGGGCATTAAGCTGCTATTTAAAACTAGATATACCGCTTGGGAAAGCAGAGGTAATTGAAGACAAAAGCGAACACAAGGAAAATGGAGGTGAGACCTGGGGAAAGAAGCAACGATAATGGCAAGAAGAGCTGAGTAATAGAGGAAAACATACAAAAGAGGGGGGAAATGTTAACACCTTCAAACAGAGGTTAATTTAAGCAGGTGAGCAGGAGAGACAGACAAACGAGTTCAAATATTTTCTTCCAAATAAATACTGATGAATGGTAAATAAGTGTTCAAAGTCTACCTTGCCCAGAGAATAGTGACTAACACCTTGTAAGAGGGGGAAGCCAAAGTACCAGTGCAGGGCTTCTAACAGGAGCAAAGACTGTCTGTGAACTAGTCTACAGAATAGCCAGGGGTGCAGAGTCAAAATTACCATGATCTGTGCCTGAGAAGTTCAGAAGGCAGGTCGGAATCTCCAGCATTGGAGATTGCAGCTTCACTTAACTATTGATGGGAGGACATATGAATGGAGTGGGCACCATCTTGTGCTTGGGGGTCAGAGGGTATGATATTACCATCCTGACAATAACAAAAGATATTGTGACCTTTGTGATTGGAGTCTGAGAAGGCATTAAGCTTGTGGGAACTGTAGAGCTAACAAGGATAGCAATAAACAACCAAGCTCACTGCCACAAAGTCAATGTAGACTCACAGAGACCCTATAGGGCATGATAGAAATGCCCTATGGATTTCAGACATTGTTAACACTTTACAGGAATAAAAAGCCTCATCTTTCTCCCATGGAGAGGCTAGAGGTTCTGAACTGCTGACCTAGCGGATGGGAGCCCAACTTGCAGCAAAAGGTTTTTGCAAGCAATCCAGTTTCTCAACTCAAGCTCAGTGCTGTTTACCAGGGTAGATGTCCTTGTAGTGCAGAGTAGCCTGAACTTGAACTGAGCTGCTTACTTTCAAAGAACTCAAAGAACTAGTTGTTGGTGATTCCTCATGAGGATTACAGGGAACAACTTCCAATTATATGTGGAAAGTGACCTGGTACCAATACATGGAAAGCACAGAACTATCCGTTAGGGTTGGGGGCATTGGGGAAAAGCAAGAATCCCTGTCTGACACACAAGACAACAGTGGGAAGAGTAGATTTACAGCGGTTGTGATGCCCTGACAAGTTGGAGAAAATATGGACAGATTGCGGGGGAGTCCAGGTAACCGTTGAAATGCTGGCTGCAGTCGTGATCATGAGGGTCTGCAGAGGCATGTGTACTAATTTTCAGGCAGTAGATTAAAAACGAAAGGACCTCTGGGAGCACTCTGGGCTAAGCATTAGAGAGCTCACCGAGAGGTTGGCAGCTCAAACTTTCCAAGCCAATCCAAGAGAGGAAGATGAGTTTAACTGCTTCTGTAAAGATTTCCAGTCTTGGAAACCCTTAGGAGTTCTACTCTCTTCTGCATAAAGGTTGCCATGAGCTGGATTCTACTTGATGGTAATGGGTTAGTGACCAGAGCAATGACTATATTGGTGGTATTGCTAAGAGCCAATGAATTGCCTTCAATTCATACCAACCTGATGTATAATACAATAAAACACTTCTGAGCCATCTAAAGATCATTGCTATGTGTGAGCCCATTGCTGCAGCCAATCTATCTGTTTACCAAGGAGGCTGTTCTCCAGCATTTTATTCCTCCTGATGACATGTCCAGAGTAAGTAAGACAAAGGCTCACCATCCTCACTTCTAAAGAGCATTCTGGCCGCACTTCCTCCAAGACAGATTAGTTCTTCCTTCTGACACTTTACATATTCATATCATTGGCCAATATAATTTGAAAGTGTTGATTCTTCTCTGGCCTCTTTTATTTCACTGTCCAATTTTTGAATGCATATGAAATAACTAAAAAGATCCTGGCTTCGGCCAGGCACACCTCAGTCATCAAAGTGACCTTTGCTTTTTGACACTTTTAAAAAAGTCTTTTGCAACCGATTTATACAATGCAATAAACATACCCTGATTCTTTTTTTTTTACTGCTATTTCCATAAATATTGATTGTTGATCCAAGAAGAATGAAATCCTTGATAAGTTCAATTTCTTCGCTAAATAATAATATTGTTGCTTTTGCTGGATGCAAGAGAGTTCCAACTTGTGATGAGCCCAATTGTGCAACACAGAACTGCACCCCATAAGGTTTTCAAGTCTGTGATCTTTTGAAAGGTGGCTGCCAGACGTGAGGATCCCTCACAGCATAGTGGTTATGCAGCAGGCTGTTCTTCACAGGGTCAACAGTGTAAACTGACCGACCAGCTCCTCTGGAGAAAGACAAGGCCTTCTATTCCTGTAGAGATTTACTGTCTCAGAAATGCAGGGACAGTTCTACCCTGTCCGATAGAGTCACTGTAAGTCAGAACTGACTCACTGGCGGTGTGTTTTGTTGGTTGGTTGATTCGGTCAGACGTTACTTCTAAGGTGACGCTGGGTGAGTGGGAACTGCCAACCTTTCAGTTTATCCAGGGCACTTAACGATCTGTATCACTTGGGGACTCCTAATGATTATATTACAAAAGGGAAGTTCATTTCTGACTGTGGCGTGCTTGGGATGTTAACCAGATAAACCCCAATATGGTCATGTTATTTTGCAAAGGAAAAAAATATCATCTGAAACTTACTTTGAACTTGCACTACTTAATATGAGGAAATATGCTCGTCACGACACAGCCAAAATTAATAGGTGTTTCTGCCCACTCTTTGCACAGTTTTGGGTACAGAAAATATGGTTGTTTCTCTTCCCAATAATATGTTAAGCACAGGGTTTTCAGAAATATCTGGACAGTGTTCCATTCCTGTTTTAATTATCTGATGTTTTGTGTAGCTTTGGAAGTATTATGACTTAAGCACACCAAGGCTGCCAGTTACAAAAGAATTGTGCAACATTTCCAAAAGCTAAAAAAGAAAGAAACATATTGCTAAAATTTGAAATTATGTTGCTCATCTCTTGGGTTTAAAAAAAATAATTTAGTGTGGGGGTGGGAATAGAGGTAGGATTCATTTAAAATCATTCTGTGTTTATCTTCAGGAAACACAATAGAAAGTAATTGACATATAAGCAAAAATAACACTTTCATTCATCCATCTACATAGGAATTCTCAGTGCCCACTGAAACACCTAATCAATCAATAATCCTTTGCAAATTTAAATTTGTTCAGCATGAGGTTTACCGAGAAATTAGGGCCAACATATGCCAAATAAAATGCACTCATCAATTTATTTCTTATTAAGGGTGTACTCTGTACCAGGTCTCTTATGAGGGAAACCTGGATTCAATTCCAGCTAATGTTCTTCACGGACAGTCATCATGTGTCTGTCAGTGGAGGTTTTCTTGTTGCTATGACAGTGAATATACAGTGGCTGCAGCAATGGACTGAATCATAAGAGTAATTATGAGAATGGGGCAGCGTCAGACAATGATGTCTTCTGTTGTACATACGCTGCACATATGCACTGGCTCCAACTTGATGGCACTTACTAGCACCTAACAACTGCATGACGGTGAATAAGCTTCAGTGGCGCTTTCATCCTGTGGTGGGCTAGCAGGAAAGGCCTAGTAAATGTCTTCCAAAAAAAATCAGTCAATGGTCTCATCCTGGCGGTTATGAAGTCACCATGAATTGGGGGCAGACACAACAGCAGAAAATAGCACGTACCAGGCAGTATTGACACAGGCAATATATGTGCAGTCAAAATCCCACCCAATTAGAGTTGTCTTGTCTGTGGGAAAGTAAACAAGTAAATGTAGCGTGTTATGTAACTAAATATAATGTAAAGAAAGCAAAGGTAAAAGACTGACAGAAGGAAAGTGAGATGCTTTTTAAATATGGTGGTCACAGAGGATCCTTTTAAGGAAATGACATTGGTGAACATACCAAAGTTGAGGAGAAAAAGGTCCCTGAAGGTAGTGAATGAAGGCCCCAGGCCATGGTCACTTCACTAAGAGTAGAAAGACCAGGGTGAGTGGCATGGAGCGCATGAACTTGGGAGATGTTTGTTTCAAGTCATCTCCAGGCTGTTAGTGAGACTTCCTCTAATCCTGATTTCATGTCTCTCCTTCAAATAGTCCATCTTGTCATGATTATTTGCTCCGCATAGAGACTGCGTAAATATGGTGAAAAGATACAACCACTATTCCTGATTTAATTTTTTTTTTTTGCATTTTTTCTCAATGATTTTATTGGGAGCTCTTACAGCTCTTATAACATTCCATACATCATTTGTATCAAGCATATTGTACACATGCTGCCATCTTCATTTCCAACCATTTTCTACTTGAGCCCTTGGTATAAGCTCCTCTTTCCCCCTACCCCTGGCTTTTTTTATAAATCATTTTATTGGAGACTCATACAACTCCCATCATAATCAATAAGTATGTCGATTCTATGTAGACCATATTTGTACACTGTTGCCATCATCATTGTCAAAGCATTCTCCCTCCAGTTAGGCCTCCAGTACCAGCTCCCCACGTTTTCCCTCCCTCCCCACTCCTCCTCTCCCAGAACCCTTAATAATTTACAAATTGCAATTACTTTTTCATATCGTACACTGTCTGATGTGTCCCTTCACTCATTGCCCTGTTGTCCGTACCCCAGAAAGGAGGTTATATGTAGATCTCTGAAATTGGTTCCCCCTTTCCATTCCACCATCCCTCCACCTCCCAGTATCACCACTCCCACCACTGGTCCTAAGGGATCATCTATGCTAAATTCCCCATGTTTTCAGCTCCAGTGTACATTCCCTGATCTAGCTGAATTGTCAGGTAGAATTGGGATCATGATACTGGGTGGGAGGAAGCATTTGAGAACTAGTTGAAAGTTGCACATTTCATTGATACTACACAGTGCCTTGACTGGCTCATCTCCTCCCTACAACCCCTCTGTAAGGGGATGTTGCTTCAGCTACTGATAGGCTTTAGGTCCCCAATGTACTCCCCCTCATTTATAATGATATAATTTTTAGTTCTTTGACGTCTGATACCACATCCCTTTGACACCTCATGTTCACATAGGCTGGTGTGCTTCTTCCATGTGGGGTTTGTTGTTTCTGAGCTAGATAGCCACTTGTTTACTTTTAAGCCTCTAAGAGCCCAGACACTGTATCTTTTAATAGCCGGGCACCATCAGCTTTCTTCACCACATTTGTTTATGCACACATTTATGTTCAGTGATCATGCCGGGAAGGTGAGCATCATGGAATGCCAATTTAGAAGAACAAAATGTTCTTCCACTGAGGAAGTACTTTAGTGGAGGTCCAATGACCATCTGCCATCCTACTACTAACCCTATAAGTATATGATCGTTGATCTATTTCCCCGTCATCATATATAACTATATTCACCTATGTACATGCCTGTATCTAGACCTCTATAAATGCCCTTTGCCCCCAGTTCTTTCATCTATTTCCTTTTACTTTCCTCTTGCCCCACTATCCTGCTCAGCCTCCTTTTGGGTTTCAGTATTTTCTCTCTGTTACATTACTCTTGATCAATCCCTTTGAGACCTCTAATACCCATTTTGTCACTGATTTTGAATCACTTGTTCCCTTATCCCTGTGCCAGTCACCATCACCTCCTTTCTCCCTCCTCCTCATCTCCCAGGCCTCCCCCCCTACCCCAAACCATCAGCCCTGGCATTTTTGTCTCCAGACTGTTCATTCAGCCTATCTTATCAAGATAGACCTGTAGAGATAACAATATGTGCTCAAAAAAAGGCACCCTAAGATGAAACAACCAAAGAAAATAAAACGATGATAACAACAAAAAACCCCAATGTCCTATATATATATGTAATTAAATTAAAAAGTAAAAATAATAACTATTCCTGATTTTAAACCATGCATTATTCCCTTAATCTTAATCTGTCCCAATGAATATTTCTTTGTCCATGTGTCCATGTACTGGTTCTGCATGAACACAATAAAGCATTCTGGAATTCTCATTCTTCTCAAGGCTATCAAAGAAGGATTATAATTCAACACAGAAAAAAAGGGGGGGGGGAGGGAAATCTTCTCAATTTGACCAATAAGCAACATCCTAAAAAACAAAGAAAATCTGAAGTTGTCAAAGATTTCATCTTACTGAAATCCACAATCAATACCCATGAAAGTAAGAATCAAAAAATCAAAAGACAAATTGCATTGAATAAATCTGCTGCAAAAGATCTGTTTCAAGTGCTGAGAAAAACAAAGGGGGAACCAATTTCAGGGATCTTCAATACAACCTCCTCTCTGGGGTACAGACAGCGAGGAAGTGAGTGAGGGGACACATTGGACAGTGTACGATATGAAAAACAATGATTTGCAAATTACTAGGGGTTCATGGAGGAGGGAGGGAAGGTGGGGAAATATGGGGAGCTGGAACTGGTGCCCTAGGTGGAGGGAGGATGTTTGGAGAGTGATGATGGCAACAAGTGTGCAGATGTGGCCTGCATATAATTGATGTATGGATGGGTCGTGATGGGAGTTGGATGAGCCCCAATAAAATTATTTATAAAAAAAATTTTTAAGGAGGGGGAAAGAGGAACTTATACCAAGGGCTCAAGTAGAAAACATTTGGAAATGAATATAGCAACATGTGTACAAATATGCTTGATACAAATGATATATTGAATGCTATATGAGCTACAAGAGCTCCCAATAAAATAATTGGGGAAAAAAGATAACAATAAAAAAAAATAAGAAATTGGGAAAATAAAATCCTCTTTGAGCTGTTAAAAAAAAAAGTGTTGTAAGAGCCCCCAATAAAATCCTCTTTTAATGAGAAAAATTTTTTAAAAAAGGATAACACTCTGAGGACTAAGGGGGACCTGATCAAAGCCATTATATTTTCCATTTCCCTAAATATATATGAAAACTGGATCATGAATAAGGTAGAATGAATCAGTGTGGGTAAAGAATACACAATACATCACAGCCAACAGTAAATTCTGATTCATAAGTTAGAACCAGCCCTGTAAGTTTCTGAGACTGTAGTTCTCTTCACAGGCCTAGAAAAGCCTCATCTTTCTCCCATGATTTCAAACTATTGAACTTGTGATTCGTAGACTAACCCATAATCGCTATGCCAACAGTGCTCTATAGATACCGTAGCCTCCTGAAAAATAAACCCTGTCTTAAGGGACAATAAGAATTCTCCTTAGAAGTAAAGATGGCAAGACTTCATCTGGGTATGTTATCAGGAGAGGTCAATACCTGAAGAGGGGCATCATGCTTGGTAAATCAGAAGAATAGTGACAAGAGGAAGACACTCAGGACATGGCATGCCATAGTGACTGCAACAATGCGCTCAAGAATTGCGGCAAAGGTGAGGATGGTTCAGAACTGGGCAGTGTTTTGTACTGTTGTGCATAAAGCTCCTATGACAACACCAGGAGATGGGGCTGGGGCACAGGAGATGGCGTGACTGATTAGTTTGAAACTACCCGTCCCTTTTATGGTTTTGATCAGAGCAGCATAAAACACTAACTGAAATGTGCGTGGAAACCTGACGCTCAGGGCACACAGGTGGGACAGGATGAGTAGTTTCATCCATAAGGCTTTAGAGGAAAAAGTTACTTCTTCAATTTCACTCTATCTAAAGAAAGAGGCATAAAGACATATGCACACGCATCCTTCTTCGTGACTTTATTAGTTTGAATCACTGAAAACTATTGTTTCCAAAAATTGCCACTGCCAGTCTTAAATCATGCACGAAACAAGATGGCCATCTTCGTTTCTTTTATTACGACTACATGAAAGTCATGTTAAGAGTGAACAGTTCTATTGTCCTTAAACAGGCTATTTGAAAAACAGAAGCACACTGCCTTTTTTTGTCAATTCAGGGTTCACAAAGCCTGGAAGGTTGGCTTTCGTCCTTGAAAAGCTTTTAATATACAGGTACATTTGAGTCTTATCTTATGGCTGGTGAGAAGTGGAATGCACTGGGAGCAGTCCATCCCTCTTTTATGCAAGGAAACAGATATCAGCAAGGCCAGCTGACCTCACCTGTAAGGAATGCATCAGTGACGCTGAACAAAGGTGGCTTCCTGGGTAAGGAAACACAATCTGCTTCAGAAAACTGCCTCATTTTACTTTTGAAGATTTAAGGCTGCTCAGTTGATTTAAAACAGTTCTAGTCTTTAACCTTTATTCATTTTAATAACAAAACTACTTGTGGTAACATTTTTGTTATCACACTAAAGAAACAGCTTGCAAAGTCATCAATCAAAACTATATATTGCTCAGATGTTCTCTGATCTTTGTTAGTACCATACAGGTATCAGTAGAAGATTATGGAACATACTTTGTACCCAGAGGAGAAAGCAGCCCAGTGTGCTGTATACAAAACCAGGTGCAAGGGGGACCATATCCCCAGAGACTGAACTGAGGATTTAAGAACAAGCCCTGTGTTTTCACATTTTTAGGATTGATGCAGTCTCATTTTTAGAATGCATGATAGCAATACAAAACAAATTTCCTGAAAAAAGAATGAACACATTCCTGCCTAGCAAACAAAACACAAGAGTTGTTAAAAATACACTAAAACTTACATATTTTTCCCCAAGTAATCAGAAATTTACCTTATTTTCCTTTTTATTTCTTATTTTCCTCTCTTACTTATCTTATGTACATATTCAATAAAACATTTGCCATTTCAACATTTGTGGTAACACTTTCATCATTTTGTGTATCCATCATAATTATCTATTTTCAAAAAAAATTTATCAAGGGAGGGGGTAAGGATAGGAGGTAAAAAAAAATTATCTTCTTGGATTGTCTCCACATTATGCCCTAAGATCGGCTCTTAACATGATTTTATGATCAATTAAAGTGATCCTGCTGTCTAGAAAACATGACTACTACTTTCATCCTAAAACTACTGATATAGAGTTGTGACCTAATTACTCCCAACCCAACACACTGTTTTGAGTATATGACTACTAGTAATTCCCAACCTGCAAACTCATCAGATAGCATTCAGCTGATTAAATGAATTGGTATTACCCATCAAACTGTAAGTAAATTTCCACCTCAATCTATCTTTATACTACGGATTCATTAAGTACTGGGTTGCAAACTGCAAGGTCAGAGACTCAAATCCATCCTTCATTCCAGGGGCAAAAGATGTGGCTATCTGTGCCTGTTAAAGATGTACAGACTCAGGCCCTACCAGTCAGGTTCCAGTGGTGGTAGTGGTGGTAGGTCAAGCATATCTGATAACACTGTCAAGAAATGGCAGTTTTTTCATCCAGAAACAGATAATAATGGATGCACTGATCCACTCATGTGTAAAATGCAATCTCTTTTCTTATATATTCTAAATTCCAACATATGTCACTGACCAGGCTAGATAAATCCCCACCTGGCCAAAAACCTATCTACAGGAGTGGTGGAAATGATTACAGCATTGCTGCAGCCACCGAAAGAAGAATAAATCCAAAACCTGTTGCTGTTGTGTCAACTCTGATCCATAGACTCCAGGTGACATTCAATGGCTCACTCTCAAAAAAGATTTCCAGGCCTTTCTTCCAAGGTGTCTCAGAGAGGATTCCAACTTCTAATCTTTTCATTTGCAGCTCAGAGCGTTAACTGTTTGCACCATCCAGAGACCCACAGCAAGACCAGACACTCATTGCCATGGAATCGATGCTGACTCTTAACAAGTCTGTAAGACAGAAGAGAACTGCCCTTGTGAGTTAAAGGGAGAAAGCCTCCTCTGTCTCCCTCAGGGAGGCTAGTGGCTTCAAACTGCTGATCTGTAATTATCAGCCCAACTCTAAGAACTTCTCCACCAGGGCTCCTAGACAAGACATTGAAGTAAACCGCTAATAATCTGCACCCTCTACCCAGACACTGCCCTGACAGCATAAATGGAAAGGATAAAAGAAGCTACCAGAAAGGGCTAAAAAATTTGACATTACAGTTAATGTAAACAATAAATGTGTTTTGTCTTCTTTTAAATAAACTTAGCAACATGTGTAAATGTACATAAGTATGCATGCAGCATGAGTTTTTTTTCACATAAAGCTCTTGAGAACATACCTAGAAACCCCAACATAGTAGGGACCTCTCTAAAGTTACCAAGACATCTTAATGTGTCACATCCCTGCTCTTTAATCTCTGATGAAAAGTGAGGTAGAGCTAATGTTACTTATTTATAAGTCTCAGATAGCAGTCTCCTGAGAGAAGTAATAACTCTCGTAGACAGACTTAAATATTAAATACATTAACAATCACAGAGAATCAGCTTTAGGGTATCTTCCTGAGCTAGCAAGCCTGTGAATCCTTTGTCATGTTTCAGGGGTAGCCAGCTGGCTTATGGCTTCAGAATTGTAATGGGTGACTTGAGGATAATTTATCCTCCTTACTGCCCTTTTCTTTCTCCTGCCCCACCTTCATCCTTGAGGTTGTTTTTTTTTTTTTTTTTAGTTAGTTAGGAATATGCATTTGCTTCCCCTGGCATTTAGAATCCGAAAAGTGCTATTACCTACCTGTGCTTATATTAACAGGATTGCCTACTATAGGAGTTAGTTTAGAGACAATCTGCATCGAAACACTTACTTTTATCTCATACAGACATTTTATTCCAAAAGTAGATTGTCAGCTGAGAATTCAGAAGTTTTTTGGGTTGTTGGTTTTTGGGTTTGTTTTTTTTTTTTTGGTAAAGGTCACCATAATTGTTGATAAGTAACTCCTCTGAGATTTATTTCATTTTTTGTATGTCAGAATAATATGTTTGGAGGATAAGAGATTATGGATCTTCTCTTTTCATTAAGTTCTGCTTGACTCAATGGTGCAAAACATTTTTACTGAGAAGCTAGAAGAGCATGATTTCTAGACCACCATTGTGGTCCAACAGAAATGTTCAAGGGCCACCCTCAAGAATACTATGATTGAGGATCCAACTACAGGCAAGTTTCACAGGGCTTACCCAGCCTTTGGGTAGCACTCTGGGAAGCTGACTTAAAAACAATGGAAAAAGAATGTCATTAAGTTCACCACAAATCTAAGTGTGGTTAGACACTCTCACTTATGGAGATATAAGTGTATGCACACAGACACTGGGAACCTGGACAGTCGGCAGTTAATCGATCCACCCGACCAAGAAAAGTTTGCTGAAAGGAACACCGACTCCTTTTTCCACAACATAACGAGAAGAGGAGTTGCCGCTCTCAAGTTACTTATAACTTTGTATATGAGGCAAAACCAAGACACCATGAATGACTCACTCACTGCCACCGAGATTCCAACCCATAGTGACCCTACAGGAGAAGGTATAGTGGCCCCTGTGGGTTTCTGATACTAAAACTGCTTACAGAGTAGAAAACCTCTTCTTTCTCCCTCAGAACAAGAGGTGGCTTCAAACTCCTGACCTTGTGGTTTGCAGCCCAACTAGTAACCCATTATACCACCCCCACTGGGGCCAGAGAATATTTACATACATATAATAAATAAGTCACCTGTGGCTTAAGATCAAGCATCTAATTATAAATAACTATTAAAATATACCATTGTCTCTTAAGCTTGTGTAGGTACATGTACAGCAATATAAGCAACCGGACATACATTCATCAAACATCTTCTAATGCACAGCTCAAGGACACTGGTTGCATGTTTCATGAAGTCGCCATTCTCCCAACTCATCTAAACTTTCTGCCCCCTAAGGTTCTCACCTGTGCTTTAGATGAACTGTTGTCAATTTAAACTCCTACAGATAATTCTTTATAAAAGCACAAATCTCAAGGTAAACATTCTTTAGTAAGTGAACTGAACTGTGCAGTTTAACAATGGCGTCATGAGCTAGTTTCAGTTGAAGGTTTAAAGATTAAGTAATACTCTGAGTTAACATTTCCCCTTTCTTGTGGACAATTGCCAATTGCTGACACGACCAAAAGAAATGCAGGAACAAGAGGAAACTCAATTGGAAAGGGAGTAAACAGCAAGTGCTCAGGTGAGACATGGGGAAAACGGAATTTACATAAATAAAAGACAAAAATCTGAGGACTGAAAGCAAGCTACAGGCCTCCCTCAAAAAAACAAACTCCACTCAATTGCCACTGAGTCAATTCCAACTCGTAGGGCAGGGGAGGATTGCCATGTGGGTTTCCACACTGTGACACAGAGTGGCTGGTGGCTTCAAACTGCTGACCTATGGTCAGCAGCCCCACATGTAACCTTTGCACCATGGGGGCTCTTCTTTGGCACAAATGGCTCGTGCTGGACTTCTACTGGAAAAATTGGCAGTTCAAACCCACAGTTGGAAGACCTAACAATCTACTTTCTTAAAGATCAGGAACAAGAAATCCTTGTACGGCAGTTCTACTATGATGGCGATGGGGTCATCGTGAATTGGAGTCAACCTGAAAGAAATTGGTTTAGGTAAAGTACGAATCACCAGTGCAAGGAGCTGCTTTAATAAGTACACGTCAGGATAGAAAGCAAACAGCAGACCAGGTGTGTCCCCTGATAACCCTCCCCAAACTGGAGTCCTATTTCGAATGCTATTACCACACTAAGACAATTACAGACATGAACCCAACCAAGATGAACAGAAGTTGGAGGACATCCAAAGAAGAGAACCGAAAATGATGGCAAAGTTCGGAAATAGGTCCTCAGAGGAGGCATCAAGGAAACTCAGTTATTTAACCCCAAGATAAAAGATGGCTGGGAAGGAGGTTGGGCTGCCAACCAATCTGCAAGGTTATGAAGGTTGAGTGTGTGGGAGGTGCTGCTCTTCCACAAGGATTGGATTGTGATTAAATTGCAAGGAAGAGGGTTTATATTTGATACAAAAAGGAGCTTTTGGGATATTAAAGTTTCAAGAATAGCATCAGTAGCTAAAAGCATTTTGAAATACAATAGATGATCATCTTCATAAAAATGTCTACTCACTGAGTGTCCTTTCTTACACTATACAAGGTGAAGTGTAGTTAAATACTTGGGTTATATAAGGTGAAACGTAGTTAAAATTGTATTCTACCTATAAATAGAAGCTCCATTAAACACACACACACAAATATAACTTACTGAAATTTGATGGCTCTACATTGTGGCCACATCTACAAAATTCACCAGAAAGTTATCAGTATGCAAAGTGCATTCACTTAAACAGACATGCTTCTAGTCACACACAAAAAAATCAGTTCCTTTATATGAGGGAATATTGAAAAAAAACTTGGAAAAACACCACTAGGTACGGCTTTTGTAGCATGCATTTTTCCTGGTAAATGAGCATTGAGCAACTTGCTCTGAGTTAGTGCACCCAGTGGCATCATCTGGGAAGGTTCTCTCTGATCACAGCAAACTTTATTGTAAAAGCAATTTTGCTCAAATCTTGTTTTTTCGCGGTTGATTTAAGAGAATAGCCTGTGGCTGTGAAATTTTGTTTCCCGCTCAGGAAAAATGCCACAGAAACTATTGTGTTGTTGAACACAGCTTAAAAGGAAGCACTATGGGGAAAACTCAAATATACAAGTAGTTTTCTCATTTCAAAAAAGGTGAAATGTTGATTGATGACAAACCTCATTCTGGATATCCATCAATCTGAACAAATGAAAATATCAATTTGTAATGCATTTGGAGTTTCTTCTACTAGGTCTGTTAGTCAAACTTTCTATTTAGAGATCCTGAAAAGATTGTTTAACAGTGTGACAAAAGAGGCCTAATTTGTGGCAGACAGGGAACTGGTTTGCTCCCACGACAATGCAGCCATCTCACTGTGCCAGTTTGGGGCAAAAAAAATACAAAAACAAACAGCAGGCCTTTCTTGTCCCAAGATCTTACTTAACTGACCTCACTCCAGAGGACTTCTTTCTGTTTCCATGAACACAGAGGGACGTGACAGGACAGCAATTTTGATAACATAGAAGAGGTGAAGAAAAAAATTAGGATGGTGCTGTTAGCCATACAAACAGATAATTTGAAAAATTATTTCCAAAAGTGGAATTACAAATTTGATAAATGTAATAAATGAAATGGAGAGTTTAACACTACTTGTCAGGGGCAAAACAGGACTCGGTCCTGTGGGTTCTACCATTTGGTCCATTACTGTGTGTGCCTGAACTTGAAGCTGGTCATTTAAAATAGAACAAAATGTCCTGTGGCATTAGCTTGATAAATGCTGCTAATTAGATCATCAGACTGTGTTTAATTACACGATAAAACTGATAGGATACTCATTTTTGGAAGAGGGTGGGTGGTGCCAGAGGACCTATTTATTAGATCTTGGGCACATACAATTCCTTACCTTGTGTAACCTTCTCATCTCTGGAAAGCAGATGAAGAAATTAGGCTGGAAAAGTAACCTACCCCAGAGCACACACAGATAAGTGTTATAGAAAGTGCTGCCAGGTGCTAAATTTCGCACCTTGTCTAACACTTCACATTTCCTGTACCGCAACGAGCAAGAGCACGGAGGGTAGAAATCAATTTCCCTACATTGCCCTGAAAAGTTTTTGGAAAGGGATTCTATCCTCCTTTGGGATCTTCCCTATACTTTTAGATTGTGAACTTACTCCTCAAGGAAGGGGCCTTTGACCCCAGATAGTCCCAGCTTACTCTCAATCCTGTGAAATTGTTAACAGTATTCATTTTCTCTCACAAAAGTATCCTACCTAAGCCTGTAACTGCGGTTCACACTATTAGGCTTGTTTCACCCCAAAGAAACCTTCCCCACCTATATTTTAATATATACATCTTTCCCGTCTATGTAGTTGTTCTCAGTCAGTAATAATAATAAGATGGTCAGAAAGTCCTACTTAGACTCTTCCTAACATTTTAAGATGTGGACACTCAGTTTCTAGTTGTTAATCAGGCAAAATGACAAATTTATATTAAGAAAACAAGATAGACCCAAAGAACAACCTCAAACTCACTGACATCCATTGGACGGAGGCGAGCTGACCCACAGAATTTGCAAGGTTAAACATCTTTCCAAGAAGGGGACAGCCACATTTTTCTCCTGCAGAGAAGCTCGTGGGTTCAAACCAGTGACCTATCGGTCAGGAGCTGGAACACCAGGGCGCCACCCAAGGAAAAGAACTAAGCCAAAACTCCAAACTCACTACCATCAAGACCTCTTTGAGTCTTAGTGACCCCACAGGGTAAAGGAGAACCGTCCTTGTGGGTCTCTGAGGCTGTAAATCTTTACGAGAACAGAGAGCCTCCTCTTTCTCTCTGACAGTGACAAGTAGGTTCAAACTGTTGACCTTATACTTACTATCCCAGTGAGGTACTCACCCACTATGTCACCAGAGCAGCTGCCGAGACAGAACAGAGGGACTTTTAAGCAGAGGAGATCAAGGAAAACAGCCCTACTTGAAGTCTGTTCCGAAATTTGACTCTCTGCCAATGCTGACTCAAAGGAACCCCCAGTGGGTCTCTGAGACTACACTGTTTACATGAGTAGACAGTCCCGTCTTTCTCCAAGTTACTGGTGGCTTCTCATTGGCTACCAGGCATATTTCAGTCCAACTCGTAAACATGACACCCGCAGGGTTTCCTAAATTAGGTCCTCAAACTGCCCTTTCAGTAGCCAGATGGTTCTGTCAATGCCCTCAACTGCTACATGGGGGAGGTTCAAGTTCAGCTGGAAGGCCTGACAATCAACTTCAAAATCTAGTCATTAAAAACCGATGTGTAAACTGTTAACACTACTGCCCTGCTGTATCATTAAATTTTAAACCAAAAATATCCCTCAAGTCTCCTTAAAACCAAACAATAGCTTAGCATAACTGATTTTTTTACATGTCTGCCTTAAGCATTATGTTTTTTTGAGGACTACTTATATGGGATCAAACTGACTGACAGCCACAACTTGAAAGATTAGATAGAAGCGTTAGGGGTTAATGAATTTATGCTAACAGAGGAAGAACAACTCAGCAAAGGAGAGCCAGAAATGCTACACAATTTGAGGAATGCAATCAATGTCACCAGGTGGTACATGTAAAAATGACTGACCTAACGTATGTTTTGCTGTGTATATACTCTTACCAACCAAGTTTAAAGCCCTACGGGGAAGTTTTACTCTGACACACATGGGTTACCAGGTTAGAATCAATTCAACATCAACTGATAAAAACTGTCCTTCACGACTTCTATTCAATTGCACATCTAGCCAAATGCACAAATTTTCTAACAGTTCCAAGGATCCCCATGACAGGCACAGGGAAGGTTGCTAAAGACATTAAAGATGAGACATTAAGATGAAAGGCAGTCCAGGCAGGCCAGTAGTGTCCATGAGGGAGTGTGAGAGGCACAGTCTTTCTTATCACATCCAGAAGACATCCAGACACATCTCAAGAAACAAAGACAGAACATTCTACAGTTCATTTTCAAAACTGGCTTTTGCTATGGTAATTACTAGAAAAGTTTCGGGGCTAGGAAGGAAGCTTGAGATCAGGAGCCATGGTGGTGTAGTGGTTACACGCTGGGGTGCTAACTTCAGGGTAAGTAGTTCAAAACTACCAGCCACTCCTCAGGAGAAAGACAGGGGTTCCTAAAGAAGTTACAATCTCAGAATGACCTCAGAGCGTCACTATGAGTCAGTATTGAATTGACAGCAGTGAGTATGGGCTCTTTTGGTATAGCTCAGGGAGAGAAATCATTTGTCTAACATTGGGAAGCCAGGACTAGACGCTAGGTTCATGATTCTTCCCACCCCAGAAATGGTCCTCCATTCTCACCCAGAATACTGTGACCCTAAGTCGTTTCCCAAGGCTGCCATAATAAATGAGCACAAAGTGATATCGTAAAATAATATAAATATGTTCACTCACAGTTCTAGAAACTAAAAATTTAAATGCAGGGTACTGTTTCTCTCTGAAGGCACAAGGGGCTGATTCTTCTTAGCCTCTCCCAAGCATTCTGTGGTTTTGAGCAGCACTACAAGCTCTGATTGCATCGTCACATGACTGTCTTATCCCTGCTCTTGTATGTTTCTGCCCCTTCTCTTTGCATACTGCATTACAACTTCATAGGAACTTAACTAATTATTTTGGTATTTCCAATGAAGGTCATGTTCATAGCTACTATGGTAGCTATGGACTTTTTTAGGGAAAACAATTTAATCCATAACCCACTTCATCCTTTTTGGGATTCAGATTTGAACTTTTATGATATGTAAACATTTCAAGTTGTCACACAACTTTGCCTTTTTCAACCAACATTTGTTCCAACAGCATCATCATTGTACATCAGTGTCAGCTGTTTTAATATCTTCTGGTACTTTGGACTTGCTTTATAAAATGAGTAGAAAATGAAAAAACTAATACAAAAACAATTAAGAAGGAACTGAAAATAATTAGGGTTTCCAAAATGGCAAAAATATTTCACTTCATAAAGTTCTTCACACACACACACACACACACACACACACTTCTTCACAACTGTGTTCAACTCTTGGGGAAGAGAAAGGAGCACTTTATAAAATGCTAGAAATAATTTATCAGAGATTGAGTTCAAATATAATTTAATAAAGAAAACTGAAGAGTTTGCTAATTAAATGTCATGATCAATAAACTCAGAAAATAAAAATGTAAGGATTGAAATTATATTACATATATTAATTCTTAATCTGTGTTTAATATTTCAAAGAAATTAAGTAACTATGAATTTAAGAAAAATTTAGCTCCACAGAAACGGAACCTCTTTATAACAGCTAACAGCTAACGAATCCCGGTGGTTAGAGCATTTGGCTGCTAAGCAAAAGGTCAACAGTTTGCACCCACTACCCCTCTCTGAGAAAAAGGTATGACATCTATGGCGATCTGCTTTCCTAAAAATGTACAGCCTTGGAAAGCTGATGGGGCAATTCTACTCTAGCCTGTAAGTTCTCCAACATAACTCAGCTTATGCTCAACTTTGAAACATTAGCATCACACACACACCCAGGAACCTGCACAGATGTCAGAGCTGTTTGCACACCCCACCTCCACCGCCACGGATACTCTTCTTACCCTTTTGCTATGTAATTGGGAGTGCCTCATCTATAGTGAGATATGGAGCACTCTATGTGAAGCATTAAATGTCACGCCTGTATAATTCTTCATTGCTCAGGACCATTCATTGTAAAGAAAGGAATGTCCACTCTCGGTCCTTCATTAATGAACTATATGCAGTAAAAAGAGTCTCAGAAACTTTTTTTTCATTGCAAAGACATAATTTTTACTTTTTGGGGTGGGAGGGCATCAATGCCCTCTGGTGGTCATGGGAGCTACCCAGCCTTGATTCTGGAGAGCCACTGCTGGATTTGAAGCGCCAAGCCCGTGGGCTGCAGTCCCGCACTCAACCACTACACCCCTGGGGCACAGCCCAATTTTTACTTTTTGAATTCCTTTTGTTAACAGAAAAATGTTCAAACTTGGCAGCCCGCATTTCCCAGCATTCTATTTAATATAACACAAGTATAGGTAGATTGCATGGCACTTAAAAAAATAGACGTAAGGTTAGCATCAATCCCGTCACTTAATAGATACACAGAGCAGCCAATCAGATGCAGTCTTAGTTAAATGCATGCGCAAGTAACTGCGCTAAGTGGAACAAAACTGACAAGCTAAGTTATCACCAATTTTAGACCTTGTTTTTTTTTCTCTTAAACATAAGAAAGGGTATTAAAATGAGTGGGGGTGCTGTATTGAGTAAGACAAAAAATATCACTTTCATATGGAATGGGAGATTTTGACCCTTGACTACAAACCAACAATCAGCTAAAATGCAGAGCGCATGAACAATTCTGGAACTTACTCACAGAGGAAAAGTACCCAAACTTGAGAAAATGTGCTGCCTCCTTGACTACATTATCGGCTCTACCTAGCTATGTGAGTCAGCCTTTTCCCACATAAAGATCATGAAGTCCAAGTACCATTCCACCATGACCGATGATAATTTGGAAGTGTGCTTGAGGCTGACTGTCAGCAGCTACTGTCCGGACTAGGCATCCCTGGCTCAATCTATTCAGTGCAAGTCATCAGAGTAAACTTAGGTTGTGACAAAAAATGTACATAGTTAATCATGTTGTGTTGTGCAATTTGAACTCACAAGGTTATGCAAGGTATGTAGACATACACTGCACATATAAAGAATTCCCAAAGTATTTATGAATAAATGTAGTGTATAAATGAATAAAAATAAATGTTTTTTGCATTTTTGTAGTTGGTAGATCATTTTTACCTTGATCATTTTTTTTTGTTTTTTTTTTTGTGAGGGGGCATCACTGCCCTCAGGTGGTGGGAGTAGGAGGCCCAGTCTTTGCTCCGTGGAGCTGGAATCAACCTCCATCCCAGTGGGCCACAGTCCCGCACACAACCACTATGCCACCGGGGCTCAGCCCCTCCTTGATCATTTTATATGTCGCATGCATCCTGAAAAAGTGTGAGCGCCCCTGCGCTACAGAGACAAAAGCAGGAAACTTATAATTATATATATAAAAGGATAGGTTTATTACAGGAAGAAGGAATGTAACAAAAAAAGAAAAAGCAGGAATATAACACCTAGTTAGTCTACAAAACAGTACAGAGGCTTCAGTTCAACTCATTTTCATGCAACAGTTAATATATTATAAGTCCTTCAACTCATAGGGGCTACCCAGTCCAAAGTCAAGGAAGAAAACAGGGGAGTCTTCCCTCAGGCACGACAGGCAGTTTGTCTGCAGGCAGCAGACAGCAGGGTGAGTTAGCAATAAGTGGCTGAGGAGCTTAGCGAGGCAGGCTCTGATGGGATCTGGAGCTCAAGCAATGACACAGGATCCACCAGGCTCAAGCTCAAACGATACACCCACCGGGAGCTTGACAAAGCAGGTCTCGGAGGAGCTGCAAGCCCAGGAGATATTATCCATGATCTACGGGTTGGCATAGTGCACAGGTCATGTAGCACATAGACTGAGGCAGAGAACTAGCTAAAGCAATAGCCCACGGATCCTGTCACCAGAGAGCAAGAGATAAGGGGTAGGCCTTACAGAGCCATTTATCTTGTTGCCCTCCAATCAAGCTGCAACCTGACTAAACTCCACCCACATGTTCCCATTGGCCTAGTTGGCATGATAAACCTATTACAACTTTAAAATTCATTTGCACATCCTCCTATTGGTCACGTTCCCATGTGTCCAAATACAGATAATCAACTACCTAACTGCTACCTTCAATCATCTGAAATGGCACCTCCATTCCCTTCCCAAGGAACCATGTAGAGCTCACTCACATCTTTACCTTTAAAGTGACTGTGTTTACAGCTACCCATCTGCCACCATTCATAAAGCAACTGCTACCCTCTTCTTGGTAGGCCTTTGCAGGCATATACACTACGAATTACAGGCATATACACTACAAAGGACTGCAGGGCTACAAAATGAGTGGTGGGACTTAGAATCTTTATTTTTAAGGTTGCCACTCTTAGAAGTCTCTGGGGAACAAAATTAAAATAAATTAGGAGAGATATGCATATTCTTCATAATTAAAAGCTTTGAGAGGATGAGAGGTCTATGTTCCAGAATGAGGGAACTTTACTGGCAAAGTTGTCTCCTGGTATAAATTTTATGGGGATGTTACAAGTATTACTGTTTCGGTTGTTGCTGTTGGTTGCTAAGTCGGGGCCAACCCACAGTGACCCTATGTGGACACAGTAAACACTGCCTGACCCTGTCATACTCAAGTGTTTCCATGCTTGAGCCCCTTGTTGCTGCCACTGTGTCAATCCGTCCTGGTGAGGACTTCCCACGTTTTTGCTGGCCCTCTACTTTACCAAGCACACTGTCCTTCTGCGGGGACTGTTCCCTCCTGACATCTAGGCCAAAAGTCTTCCGTCTTTGCCTCTAAGGCGCACTCTGGCTGTATTTCTTTCAAGAGAGCTTGGTTTGCCTTTTTGGCAGTCCACGGAACTTTCATTATTCTTCGGCAGCACCTCGATTCAAATGCAACAATTCTTCTTTTGTCTTCCTTAATCAAAGTCCAACTTTCACATGCATATGACCCAACTAAAACTAAAAGTATACCTCAATATAAAAACCAGTTGGGCTGAGCCCCGGTGGCGTAGTGGTTGTGCGCGGGACTGCGGCCCACTGGGACGGAGGTTCAATTCCAGCAGTGGGGCTGGGCCTCCTACTCCTACCACCAGAGAGCAGTGATGCCCAATACACACACACACACACACACACACACACACACATATATATAAACCAGTTATCACGGGGGAGAAATGGGGAGCTAATAATGATGAGCACAAGAATGAAGAAAATGTTCAAAAACTGATTGTGGTGATGACTGCACAAATCTTCTTGATGTGACTGAACTCTGAATGATACGTGAATTATATGTCAATAAAATGGTTGGGGGAGGGGGCAACAGTTCCTATCAGATTTGACTTTGATTCATGACAATCCCACGTATGTGATAGCATAATCCTTCTCCATAGCATTTTCAATGCCTGATTTTTTTTTTCACTTGATCACCATGCCTTGTTCTAGAGGTAGCTCTAGGGAGACTTGAACTGGCAACCTTTCTATTAGCAGACCAGCAGGTTTACCACCCATGGACTCTGTATCTCACTATAACCACGTTGCTACTTAAGAAATATCCTCGTATAATAGGTCTTCACAAAGATCATTTCTACAAAGTACATTACAAACCCATTTGCCTTTTGACTATAAAATCAGAAAGACTTCTTATACACTGTCTAAGAAGCCCTGACAGATCAGAGTTAAGACTTGGCTACAAATCAGTGAGTTCACAGTTCAAACCTTCTCAGTGATTCTGCAATGATTCTGTTTTCACAATGATTATCGCCAAGAAAACCCTACAGGGAAATTCAACTCTGTCCGATGGGGTCATTATGAGTTGGAATCAACTTGATGGCACACAACAACAAATATTGTCTGCAGGACTGGAGGGGTGACGGATTAATAAACAGAACGCTACGCCTGTGAAGGGGAGAGAAGCAGGCCGTGGGGAGGGAGCCGAAGTGAAGAGTTATGAGATTGAGATAAGAGAAGATGAGAGTCGAGAGCTGCAGGAAGCAAGCGGAGCAAAGCAACAAAGCCCACGAGGAATCCAGAAAGTAAACTTCTGACTTGGGGAGCAGGACTTGGTACCTCATGAGACCCAATTGGAAAACATTCATACATTCATAAGAGTCAGTAGACAAACATGGAGCTATTTATAAGCTTTTTTTTTTTCAAGTCTATATAAGATAGGCAGGACTGTTTGCAATCCCAAGTAGCAAACAACAGAACTGACAGTTCAGGGAGACATGGGAGAGAAGGAGGTGGAGGAAAGGAAGAGGGACCCAACAAAGCCAGGAGCAAGAGAACTAGAGATCTAAAATCGATGGTGAGGGCACAGAATGCCTAGTGGGGTTTGATTAAGTGCAATGTAGCTGAGAGGAATTACTGAGAGCTGAATGAAGGTCTAACATGATAGTGGGACAGGAGGAAAGTGAAAGGAAATAGAGGAAAGAACTAGGAGGCAAGTAACATTTACAGAGGTAAAAATATAGGCATGTATATATGCAAATATATTAGTATTTCACAATAGGGTTATAGGTCTATGTACATATATTTATATGTTAAGTATTAAAGAAGCAGATGGACACTGGGACTCTACTCAAGTACTCCCTCAGTGCAAGAACACTTTGTTCTAATAACTTGACATTCTGTGATGTTCACCTGCCCAACACTATCACTGAAGGCAAAATAGGTGCATAAGCAAATGTGGTGAAGAAAGCTGATGGTCCCCAGCTATTAAAAGATACAGCATCTGAGGTCTTAAAAGACTTGAAGCTAAGCAAGTGGTCATTTAGCAGGGAAGCAACAAAGTCCACATGCAAGAAGTACCTCAGCCTGTGTGATCTCCAGGTCTCAATGGGATCAGGCATCAGAAGACCCAAAACCAACAACCCCATCTATGTGAACAAGGTGGGTCAAGATAGAGACCAAAGTCCATTTGTAGACAACTGGACATCCCCTCACAGAAGGGTTACAAGGAAGGGATAAGCCTACCAGGATGCATATAGCACCCACCAAGCATATGATATTTCTCTAGTTCTTAAAGTATCATGTGTCACCCCTCACCCTCCATTATCATGACCCTAGTACTACCTTACAAATCCACCATGACCAGAGCATGTACATTGGTACAGATAAGAGTTCCTGACACACAGAATCCAAGACAGATAAAAACCCCTCAGGAACAGTAATGGGAGCAGCCATACCATGAGGGCAGGGGGAAACATAGGGGGAAAAAGAGAGAAAGAGAGAACAGATCACAATGATAGAAATGTAATGCCCCCCGGCTGGGAGACAAACAACAGAAATGTGGGTGAAGTGAGACACCAGATAGTGTAAGACATGAAAATAATAATAATTTATAATTTAACAAGGTTCCATGAGGTTGAGAGTATAAATAAGGCAGGGTTAAAAGAGAAGCTGTAGAGGGCTCAAGTAGAAAAAAAATGTTTTTTAAATGATGATAACAACATACATGCAAATGTACTTAATACACTTGATGTATGGATTGTGCTAAGAGCTATAAGAGTATCCCCCCCCAATAATTCAGAGGTGTCAGCATGCTCCTACGCCATCACTCCCACTTTGCTGTTACTCCAATCTTTTTCTTATATGATGGTATATTTTTCCCCTTCGTGGAGGTTAAAGGCTAATTCTATAGCAAAAGTATAACTTGGGAACACACCCACTTCAAAGAAGGAGATGAAGAAGCAGGTGTCACATGAGCCCTTTGCCCATCTTGTGCTTGATCACATTCTCCATCTTCCCCCACTACCCAAGCCCAATGCCACCGAGTGAACCCCAACTCACAGTGACGCTACGTGATGGAGTAGAACTACCTCTGTGAGTTTCTCAGACTGTAAGTTGTTACAGGAACTTAAAGTCACATCCTTCTCCTGGGGAGAGGCTGGTGGCTTCAAACTGCTGACCAAGTGGTTATCAGCCTACACACAAGGACTCCTTCTTCCCTATAGAGGGTTTCCAAGGTTGTAAATCCTATAGCTTCAACTTTATGCATCCAGGGAAGCCACCAGTCAGTTTGCTATGCTCACCTTGTGGTTCCACCGCTATCCTGAAGGTTTCAGGGGCTAACTCCTCTGAAGCGAACAACCTATTCCTTCTTCACAGTTTGTGTTTAGTCTGGAAGCTCTGCTGGAACCTGTTCACTGTGGGTGACTCTGCTGGGATTAGACAAACTAGTGACAGAGTTTCCAGGATCATAGCAACACCCAAGTCACCACAGTGCAACATTGATGCACAAGTTCTGTTGTGCACACGATTGCTGTAAGTCAGAACCACCTGCACTGAGCAGTCCAACACCAAGCCAACAGAACCAACAGGTCATGGCAGTGGTTGGTGGTAGCTGGAAGTCAAGAAAGTGAGTAAACTCCAGAGCATCCATACCATTGATACTGGGGTCAAGCCGGAAGGGCAGAAAGTAGAGAACCAGTGGCAGAGGGGAGATTTTGAATAGAACAGCAGGAATAGCTAACCAAAGCAAAACTGGATATTTTCCCGCCCCCTCCCTTCTCATCTACCTTCCTTTTTCCCAGGTGCCCTGCTAGATTGTGGTTACACATTGAGTTGCTACTGTAAGGTCAGCAGTTCAAAACCACCAGCTGCTCTGAGAGAGAATGACAGAACTTTCTACTCCTGGAAAGAGTTCAGTCTTGGAAAACCACAGGGACAATTCTAATCTATTCTACAGGGTCAATGTGAATCAGAATCAGTGTTTCCTTTTTCCTACCCAGCCTACAACCACAGAGTGCTCTTCCCTCCGCTTCTTCTCTCAGCTACCCTGACAAGACAAAAGGAAACCGGTAGGAGGAATAAGCCAGGGAAACTTCAAGGGCAGTCACAGAGAATGGATGTTCACCTTATGCATAAGGGACCAAAATAAGCGAGCTCACATACTCATTTGGTATAGCTCTTAACTTCCTTTGGTCCTGTCACCTAGATGAAATTAATTGATGAATGATATGGATTGATCATTATTTTTAAAATGATGATACTAATAGTTAAAGTATCCATTTACATATACATTATAACTTTCTAAAGGCTTGCTATTAAGTCTTGTGTTTATCCACAAGACAACCTGTTAAAAGGAGAGCAAATGTCATCCCAATTTTGCAGGGGAAGCAAGACACAAAAAAGGCTAAACACATATACATTATTGAGAGGATCCACACCTAAGGATCTCTGGAAGGTGCTCAGAATTCACTTCATTCCCTCATTCATTCATTCAGAAGCTTCTAGTGTGTGTGGAGCCTGGTGGAGTAAAGGTTCTGCATTGGGCTGCTAGCCCAGCCCCAGACCACAGTTCAAAACCACCAGCCAGGTCCTCAGGTGAAAGATGGGCCTGTCTACTCCCGCACAAGAGTTCCCGTATGAGTTCAGAAACTCAGAGGCACAGTATTACCCTGTCTAATAGGGTCACTATGAGTCAGAGTTGATTTTGATTGTTTTTTCTGAGTGTGTACTTAAGTACCAGACACCAGGAAGGGGTGTAAAGAGTCCAAGAAGATCTAGTTCAGTCCTCGCACCCACTCTGCATGGGCCTTAGGGGCCTAAGGACTCTACCTTTGTGCACTGAAGCAATGCAGCCAAGGGACGCTAAGTAACCCTACTTATTTCGGTTTTAGAGCCAGAGCCCCCTGGGGTCCTTGTGACCTCCAAACCAACACTTCTCCCCTACAACAAGCTAGAGAGGAGCTTCATTTGTTCCCTTTTTATCGGAAGGGTGTTTTTTAAAAATGCAGCACGGACAGTGAGGAGAGGGGAACCTTCTCTAGTTACAATCTCTGCTAGATGCAGCTTCCTGGCTATCAGGAGCAGGAGGACTTGGGCAGAATATTTGCCACTTAAGTTGAGTATCATTACTAGCAGGAAAGATTTGGAATGGAGACTTAGCGAGGATTCGCAACTCCAACACTTATTAGCTGTGAGACCGTGGCCAACTCACTTAACCCTCCTCAGTCCTAATGCCCACATCCATCAATTGAGAAAAATAGTAAATAATGCTTTCTTGTAGATCGATGAGCTAGGTACGGAAAGCCATCCAAGATATACAAAGGGCTTCAAAATTTTGTGGCAAAATGGAGTTACAATATAAAAGGAATATTTTCCCCAACTTTTTGAAGCACCCCTGACATGCTATTAAAAGAATAACATGTTTAACAGGTACATATATAATATGTAGATATATAAAACAAGGCCATCGCTACAATTTTTTTTCAAAGAAATGCAATTACTCTCCTTACCATATTCATCCTAGGGGGTTAGTAATAGAAAAGTAGAGATCATGGAAACTTTGTACTTTCTATCATTTTGTACCCTTCCACTTTAGCAAGAGAAAAATACCATCATTTAAAAAGAAGGAAGCTTGATAAGTCACTTAGCTCTACGCCTCGCTACAGGGCTGCTCTGATTTGGAATCGGCTTCATAGCAGTGAGTTTGTTTTTGTTTTAATCCAAACAAGAACCTCACGATATTCCATCTCACCCCATAGTTTGGTGTTTCACTGTACGCTGCTTTATTTGCTGCTTCTTGTTTCATAATCCAAAGTAGAAATGTTCTTTGAACAGAAGCACGCACATCTTTATCCTATTAAGAGGAAGAGGCTCTCCAAAAGGACTTGTTCACAGACTGCACATCAAAGATGGCCAATGGACCAATTCATAGCTCACACAGTTTTCTACACCTTACCATGAACAGCTCTGTTGTCTTGCCTTTCTCCCCATCCTCCTTCAGTTCTCTTTCTTCTTCCCTCTCTGAGATAATGTGCTAACTCATCACCTTCTAGTTGATCCAATTCAAGGTGACTGCAGTTATTACAAAGTAGAACTGGGTGCCATTGGGTTTGGCTATAATCTTTACAGAAGCAAATCACTAAGCCCTTCTTTCACAGTGCCACTGGGTAGATCTGAATCATCAACCTATTGATTTGAAGTTGAACATAAACCCTTTATTCCACAAAAGGATCTTGAGTAATCACTTCCCCAACCCAAGCGCACTCATAATGACTCTCAACGGAGCTTCCGAGTAGGGTTTGTAAATCTTTACAGGCGCAGGCACCCTTCTCCATTGAAATGGTTGCTGGTTTTGAACCACTGACTTTGAAAGGTAGCTGTCTGGCACTTATCCAACAGCACCACTACTACATAAAGCACATCTTCCAGAAAAATCCCACTTGTTGGGGAAACAAAAAAGCGGTAATAGCTCTTCTCTCCCAACAGCTCCCTCTACTCTCAAAACCTTCTCTGTATCTGGAATATAATCACAGAAGATCTCAATGTCTTATGTCAAACTTACCTATTTTATGAAACCGTGGGTGCCAGACAGTGAGATGGGAGAAAGAGAAGAGAGACTAACAACTCCTCAAGATTTGGTTTGGTTTTTTCCCACCTCAGGAGTAAAGTGCACAGAAGGGTTGGGCCACTGTGGGTTTCTGGGGAAAACGAGGACTGAAGGGACTGGCAGTGGCTTCTCCAGTCAGCTAACAGACTAGGAAGGAAGGACGGTGAAATGACTGTACAATTGGCACTGCAGGGGAATGGAAATTATGCCTATTTTCCCCAAAATCTAGAATACCCTACTTTTCCTCTCCAGTTTTCAATCCTTTTATGTTGACATCCCATCCACTTTCGTTCTGAAGCCTACCCATCTTCAATCTGTCTCCAATGAGCCATCTTCCCTTTCCCAAAGGCAGAGCACTTTCCATCCAACCATAGCACTTGTCCCTGAACTCATCCACAGGGCCTGCCCGCAGCACTCCACATGCGCCTGGAGCCTCACCTTACCATCACTTACTTCACCCCTTCATGATTTGGCACTCAGCTCCTGTCAATTTCTCCTCAGAGGCATGTCCCTTCCAGTGTGGCCAGGGCCTTCAGGAGATTCTCTTCTGGTCCCTTCCCCTGCCCCATCCTTTTTCCCTTAATTGATATCTGCTTACACTTATGACCTCAGCTCAAATACCTGTCCCTCAAGGAAGCTTTTCAAGACCTCACATCCATATTCACCCTCAGGCTAGGCCAGGTTACCCTCAGACTCCTCAGAGCACTGATCACATGTAATTACACGCGTGCACTGTTATTTCACTGCTGTTTGTCTCTCCCACAAGACTGACCACACAGTCATAAAGCTCAGCACAAGCCATAAAGCAGGATCTGTAACAGGACTTCACCGTCATTATCCTGCATCACCGCTATGCCTTATGCATTTCAGTTTTAAAGAAAGTACTTTCTGAATTGTCTTCATCTTTCAGATGCTAGAACTACTTTTTCGGGTTTGCTTAAAGACCCGAAAGCAAAGGGAACTAGTAAATGAGCAGTCATTTTAGACTAACAGCTGGCAATCTAGTGGTAACAAAGTTAAACTCTCAGCTGTTTATTGAAAGGTTGCTGGTTCAAACCCTCTCAGCAGTTCTGAAGGAGAAAGACCTGGCAGTCTGCATCCAGAGATCAATGCCTAGACATTTCTATGGCCACATATGGAGTCACTCATGCAGGAATCGATTCAGGGATGAGGATGAGGATTGTGCAGGACTGGCAATGTTTTATTATACTGTAGACAGAGTCCTTCTGAGTTGGAACTAACTCAACAATAGAGAAATGGCTTCTTTATTTTACTATATTTTATTTTATCTTATTTTGTTGTTTTTTTTTTTGTTTTTTGGGGGGGACATCACTGACCTCAGGTGGTGGGAGAAGGAGGCCCAGCCTTTGCTCCATGGAGCTGGAATCGAACCTCCATCCCAGTGGGCTGCAGTCCCGCGCACAACCACTACGCCACCAGGGCTCAGCCCTACTATATTTTATTTTGAGCATGACATCACTTGCATAAAACTCAGAATACTAAACAGAAGATTTTGTTTGTTTTTGTTGTTTTTCGGTCAAATTCAAGTTGTTTTATTCACTACAACCAAATGATTAGCCTCAAGATCAATTGAGGCTTCTGGGTAAGAATTCATTTCTCATACTAAAGAGATAGGAAGTTTAGAAAAATCAAACAAACGAGAAAAATACTACCCATGTGCTTAATCTGCAAAAATGAGCTTACTTAAGAAAAGTAAAGCTCAGGTGACTGGAGAGATGGCAGACATGCAGCCTCCTCCTGCTTTCCCAAACCAGGGTCCTATTGGGAGAGACTGCCATATTACTACAAGAACTTTGGTCTTGGCTTCAAGATGCCCAAGAAGTCCATTCAGGGAACCGAGGGTGGGTTGTATCTGGCGTGGTGACCATGATGAAGATGCAGAGGACCACCGTTATCCACCAAGACCACCTCCACTACATCCTCCAAGTATAATCAATTTAAGAAGCAGCACAAGAACATATCCTTGTACCTGTCCCCGTTTCAGAGACGTCTGGATCAGTGACATCATCACCGTAGATGAGGCAGCCCCTGAGCAAACTGTGTCCTTCAATTTGCTCAAGGTCACCTAGGCTATGGGCATGAAGAAACAGCTTCAGAAATTCTTAGCCTCCCTACTCCCGGTGAAAGTTATTTTTGTCCCACTCAGGGGAAAAAAAAAAAGATAGGTTCAGTTTTGGGAATTTGGCAATTCAGATAAAAGAGAATAAACTTAAACAGCATTGCATAGTCTCTATATTGGACAAAAACCTTAAAATTCCATGGATGTTAAATTGAATATATGAATCACTCAATTCCTTTTTTATCAGTTATCAAATATTTCATGCATCCCTCACAACAGGTAAAGAAAGCAATATGTCAAAAATTAAGACATTTCTCTTCAGAGCCACAATCTATGCCTACTCCAAGTTAATAATTAACAGAGAAAAAAACACTCTCCAGAGAAGCATAACTGTTCCTTCTTTAAAGTAAGGAAGACCAGGTGTCAGAAGTGATCAACTAAGTTACTAGCTCTAAAACTAAAATAGTCATGAGTCTATATATACTAATAAGTAATCAAAACTACATAAAGTAAAAAAAAAAAAAAACTACGTAAACAAACTTCATGCCATCAAGTTCATTGTGACTCACAACCACTGTATATACAGTTTCTGACATTCTCCTCTTTACAGGAGCAGGCAATCTGGGCCTTCGCCACAGAGTAGTCAGTAGATTTTGAACTGCTGGACTTGCCCTTAAACAACCTAACTCACAAGGCCACCAGCCACGGTAACAATAAACTCCAGAAAATGAAATCTCCTCACTCCTTGCCGTAGAGTGATTCTGACTCATCCCAACCTCGTAGGACAGAGCAGAAGAACTGCCCCTCTGGCGGTCCAAGGCTGTAAAGCTCGATGAGAAGACAAATTCTAATCAAGGCTAATGTAAGAAACATGGAAGCCGGAAAGAGTGTCCCCCTCACCCCAAGCTCTCTTTTTGCAAGAAAATTAAACATGGATCGAATGAAAGCCCAGAGTCTAGTACACCAAAGTTCTCTAGTGCTTGGCGTGCTTACAAACTTTATATCGTATAAGATAAATATACCATTTGTAAAGGAGGGATCTGAAGATCAGGTAAAGAAATGTCACAAGGAGTCCACCCAGTTACAGCTGTCTGAGATCCACATCTGTGGATTTGAATAACCTAGGGCCATCCCATTGGGAATTCTTGCATCCCACTGCTAAATATTTGCTTCTTCTCATCTAGATTACTTGTTCTTTACATTGGATTTTACCAATTGGGCTACTCATTAAAATGCCTTCTTCCAACAAAAATGGAATGTTTTAATTACTTGACTCTTTTCATCGTTCTTTACAAAAAATGAGAAAAGTCACACCTTAGGAGGGAGCCATCACCCACTTGAAATTAAGGCTTATTCAGAAAATCAATACTTACCTGTTGGAGATTTACATTATAGTAACAGTCTAAATACTAGCTTCACTTAAAAATTCTTTTAACCCAAACCCAAGACCCAAGACAAGTCGTTTTGATGGAAATGTTCCATTTCATTCCCTGTAAAATCCAACAGAAGGCTAGATCCTCCACTTAGTACAGTTCTGAATGCTGTTCTGTTGCTACAGCAACGGATCTCTGCTACCTGTGGCCACTATCTGTTAAGAAATCCTCTAAGTGGTAAATTCTGTGCTGTGCATTCAAAAGCATTCTTAAAACCTCTCCACAACAGAAAAAATTAAGGGCTGATTTTCTACCTAAGATTTACGCCTATATACATATTTACAACCCATAGATACACATACATGAATAATTAACTTTCCCCAGCTCCAACAAAA
Source organism: Nesogale talazaci (assembly GCA_004026705.1). Classification (NCBI taxonomy): domain Eukaryota; kingdom Metazoa; phylum Chordata; class Mammalia; order Afrosoricida; family Tenrecidae; genus Nesogale; species Nesogale talazaci. The sequence goes on along the minus strand of PVJH01000996.1, from coordinate 2,332 downwards.
TCACAAAGCCCTCTCAAAGTTCCATTTTTCAAGTGGGCACAAAACACTGCCATGTTTTAGAGTTGGACGAATAACTGCTGTCGCTTTCCCAAAACTGATCTTTAAAATTAATGACCACTGTCTGGAAAGCCCTCTGAAAACGGTTCAGCTTTTCTAGTTATTGATTTATATTCCATCACACCTCCTACCAAGGCCCCCACCCTTCAAAAGAGTCAAATTCAAAGAAAAAGACCTTGAGGCATCCTTTACTATCTGCTCCAGTCCATGTTGGTTTCTTTAGCAAGGAACGGACTTAGGAAACATCCGAGGAAAGAGAAAGATGCCGTCATCACCTTTATGCACCCAAGGGCCCCTGGGGGCTACTCACCCTCACCGGGGGACTCCAGGCTGGCACCCGGGGCTGCTGTCCACCGTGGGAGTTCTGCAGCTCTTTCGAGCTACAAGTCGCCACGGCGCTGCTCTGAGCCCTGAGTGCGTTTGTGCAGTTCATCGCACTGCCCCCACCGGGGCCCGGTTTCCAAGGCCTCTGTTTGATCCCGTCCAGAAGTCGGACCAGCAGGATGTTACTCGGAAGCTCCTCCACGCCAGAGCCCACCAGAGTGCGGCACTCGGGGCATCTGAGTTCATTGCGGGAACCGACGATGCCCAGCAAGCAGCGTTTGCAAAACGTGTGTTGGCAGGGCAAGACTTTCGCAGAAGCATCGAGCCGCTCGAGACACACGGGGCACTCCAGAAGGTCCAACAGGGTAGACTCATCCATCTTTCTCTAGTTCACTAAGGAAAGGGCTGCAGGAACGGTCATCGTCTGTAAACCTTCAAACGACTCATGTAACATCCATTTCAGTGGACGCTGGGATCAGAGGGAGAGAGAGGAAAGGTTGGAAAAAGAGAAAAATCAGTAATATCACAGGGGGGCAGGGAGGGAGTGTTCACACAAGACAAGAACCCAAAAGTAATCCCAACTGCTTCCTCTGGGCAGCAAGGCTTTACTTTGGAATTTGGTCTCTAAACTCAATTCTGAATTAATCACTAGAAATAATTCAGGAATTCACTGCGGAGCTATGGTATTGAGTACTGTGCAGGCTATCGACAATAAACAGGGTCTATGAAACAATAAAGAACCTTCTTTCTTCAGCTGTCAAGGGGATGGTAGTTTCCTTAATAAAGTCCCCAGCTCATGCCAGGTGAACAGAAGCGACTGAATATTTCCTCTCCCTCAAATTACTTTTTAGGATATGTGCTGCCGAAGCGAGCACCTCGAATTACTTTTAAATTCAGCAAAGTTCACCGTGTCCAAGCCACTTTGGTGCTTTTGATCGCTTACGATAAATGATCCCAATATTACATGGGTTCCTACGCTGGTCTTCAAAGTAGGACTGTTTCATCTTGCCCAAATAAAAAGAGCTGAAGGTGGGCGGTTCCAAAGACCAGAATCAGAGATTTGCCTGGCAGCAGTTAAAACATAAAAGCCACCGTCAGGGCTGACACATTCCGAGAGAGATCTCGGAACAGCCTGTCCCCATGCCCATTCACGCAATGTGGCAAAATTATCGCCAAGAATTTGATAATGGCACGCTGGGCTGTGAGCAGAATAGGGAAACGGGGCCATTCAAGAAAAGTCTCTAAAGCAGTGCCGGCCTGGCCTCCACAATAGAAAAGTCTATGTTCATGCTTTGGGGGCAAAAAAAAAAATAGGTAGAGATCTTTTGATGGAAACATGAACGGCTGCTCTTTGGCCAAGTCGGGACGCGGGAGCCCCGGGACAGTGGCCCTCGCAGCCCCGCACAGACCCCGCCGGGAGGCGCGGCCGCCACTCGCCGGCCGCGGCGGGTCACACACACACACCGGAGCCAGGTGTCGCCCGTGCCCTGCAGGGCTATAGCTGCCGCCAAGAGTCGGGCTTGGGTTCGGGACCCCGGGGCTTCCGTCAGGCCGGAGCCGGAGGGCCGTGCCCCCCACTCGGGGGCTGGAAGTTTCCGCGGACTTCGAGGTAAACGCGCCGCCTTCCGTGGCGGGGCTCGGCGTCGCCCAGCGCCCGGGGAACGCGGATCGCGCCGCGGGCCGCCCCGAGGCGGGCGTGCCCGGAGTCCGACCGCTCCGGCGAGCGGGAGGTGCTGGGCTGCGAGCGCGGGGAGACGGCGGCACGCAGCCCGCCCCGGCAGCCAGGCCGCGGGCTCGGCTCCGGCAGGTCCCGGCTCGGGCCCTCGGGGCCCTGGGCAGGCGGGAGCCACGAGCACGGCCCCGCGCGCCGGGGGCACGAGGTCGCCCGGCCCCCCGCGCCTGGTCGCGGCCGCGCGCCCTACCTCGCGCCGGGGCTCCTCCTCTTTGTTCG